>KZ509166.1:23239-36619 GCA_002844005.1 Limosa lapponica baueri | reverse complement strand
GGGCACAGAGAGTGGTGGTGAATGGAGTTAAATCCAGTTGGTGGCTGGTCACGAGTGGCATCCCACAGGGCTCGGTACTGGGGCCGGTTCTCTTTAACACCTTTATCAATGATCTGGATGAGGGGATTGAGTGCACCCTCAGTAAATTTGCAGGCGACACCAAGTTGGGTGGGTGTGTCGACCCCCTGGAGGGTGCAAAGGTCTTGCAGAGAGATGTGGACAGGCTGGATCGATGGGCCGAGACCAACGGGATGAGTTTCAATAAGGCCAAGTGCCGGGTCCTGCACTTGGGTCACAACAACCCCATGCAG
The DNA here is from genome assembly GCA_002844005.1 of Limosa lapponica baueri. NCBI lineage: Eukaryota > Metazoa > Chordata > Aves > Charadriiformes > Scolopacidae > Limosa > Limosa lapponica. The sequence goes on along the minus strand of KZ509166.1, from coordinate 36,308 downwards.
CACTACAGGCTTGGGGCAGAGTGGCTGGAAAGCTGCCTGGTGGAAAAGGACCTGGGGGTGTTGGTTGACTGTCAGCTGAACATGAGCCAGCAGCATGCCCAGGTGGCCAAGGCCAACAGCATCTTGGCCTGTACCAGGAACAGTGTGGCCAGCAGTAGTAGGGAAGTGATTGTTGCCCTGTACTCAGCACTGGTGAGACCCCACCTCAAGTACTGTGTGCAGTACTGGACCCCTTACCACAAAAAAGACATTGAGGTGCTGGAGCGGGTCCAGAGAAGGGCAACGAAGCTGGTGAGGGGTCTGGAGAGTAAGCCTTATGAGGAGTGGCTGAGGGAGCTGGGGTTGTTCAGCCTGGAGAAAAGGAGGCTGAGGGGAGACCTTGTAGCTCTCTACAACTACCTGAAAGGAGCTTGTAGAGAAGTGGGGGTTGGTCTCTTCTCCCAAGTCACAGGTGACAGGACTAGAGGAAATGGCCTCAAGTTGCGCCAGGGGAGATTCAGATTGGACATCAGGAGAAATTTTTACACTGCAAGGGTTATTAAGCGTTGGAATGGGCCGCCCAGGGAAGTGGTTGAGGCACCATCCCTGGAGGTTTTCAAAAGACGGGTTGACATAGAGCTTAGAGACATAGTTTAGTAATGGGGGTGTGGGGGGTGTGTGTATGGTTTTCTTTTGGTTTTTTTATCAGTTAGGTTGGTAGTTGGCCTAGATGATCTTAAAGGTCTCTTCCAACCTAGACGATTCTATGATTCTGTATTGGTATTGGGATCAATATTGGTTCTTTAGTATTACTAATGTTAATTATTTAGTCTTATTTTATTAAATCTGTTTATATTTCAGCTCTTGGGTTTCCTTGTTTTTTCTCTGATTCCCCCTCCCAGGTGGGGAGGGGTCATCAGATGATAGAATAATTTGTCTAAATGACGATAAATTATTGTGGGTTCCTCAAACCATAACAAACACAGAATAGGAGACTGTTAGCTTTATGCATATGCTTACCTTAAAAAATTCTGAATTAACTTGGACATGTGTACAGGCTTCTCAAAACCTCTGGTGAACATGCCTTGTGAGTTTCAATGAGCTGCTTTTGAGCCTGCTTGGGTTAGTTGATGAAAAAAAATAAATTTATAATACTTCTATGTAAGTCAGAGGTGCAACCTCATTGGTTATTTTTACGATCTATTTTTGCTTTGAGGTACTTTAGCGATTTGAACTCCAGCAAGAGGTGACCCAAATGCATAAGGGCATGGAAAAACTTGCTTGTGAAAAGGCTGCGCTATTTTACCTTTGGAAGTGAATGAGCAGCTGTAACAGTAAAATATGAATGGTCTGGAAACACCGGAAGTAGAGCTTAAGTTCGGTCCATTCTTGTGATAGAAGAATTGGGAAGGAAAGGTGGGGGAAAATTAATGAGGCCAAAAGTTAGGAAATCTGTAGCAATTAAAAGGATATTCTTTTCATGCATCATGTAATTATACTATGAAGCTCATCTGCTACAGGAAGTTGTTGAGACTGAGAATTAAACAAGATTAAAAAAGGAATTGGACAGATGATAACGAGTAGATTTTTCTAAATATCTGTATAAATTAATACCATTTAAAAAATTGATTGTTAGGATTAATCCAAAAATCTGAAGCTTATGTCTGATTAGCAACCAGAAGGAAACTTGACGTGTTCTTGCACATTCTTCTGGCTTATGAGGTACTGTCAGAGACATCATGTTAGGTAGGGTTGGTTTAGTATCTGATTTCTTGGCTTTTCTTATACATGCTTGTAAAGGAGGCTAGGAAGATTCATGGCTACTTAAAAGCACAATATTTAATTTCCTTGAGTCCTGGATAATCCATGAAAATAGTTTTAGGGAGTAGGGGTTCAAACATCAGGATTTACTGCAGTGCATGTCCAAATTGTGTGGATGTTTGAGAACTACAGATTTATTGTTACGCTTACTCCTGTCTGTCCCAGCTTTTTTAACATACCAAGCTTTTCAGTCCAGTCACTATACATGCCTGGAACTGTAGCTTCATTTCTATTTTAAAAATTACATTGCCTTTTATTTACTTTGCTGCCACAAACCACTCCAACCAAACAAAAAAAATCCACCCTGTCTTGAGTCTCCAGACTCCTCTCTAATAAGGTGCTTTAATTCAGAAACTTCACCCCCAGATTGCAACATATTAATAAGAAAAATTGTACCTTTCCAGGATGAGCACACCAAATATTATCCTTAGTGCTTCATCCTTTGTAAATGGGGAGCCTTTTGCACATACTGTGAAACGTCTATACAAAGATTAACCTGTGCTCGGATACTGTGTGGCTATATGACACTTGTGATAGGTCATACCAAGATTTGGCTTTTGTTTTATTATTTACAAGGTGATTTTAGGTGTAAACTGCTGCTTTATAAGCGTGTTTAAATTTTGCTGAGGGTGTTCTACTTGAGAGCTATATTAGTAGAGTAAACTTTAATGCTTCTGAGTGCTTATGGGAATTTAAAAAAGTTCCTGGATCCTTTCAAAGGTGAATGAAAAAACATGATTTGCCCCCAAACATGATGAAAAACTCTTGCGTAATTTACTTTAGACTTTACAGAAAGAGCCCACTATAGTTTGAGTGCTTGGCACGAGGAATTTCAAAGTTAGCCTTCAAGATGGGTTGTGAAGGAGACCAAAAATCCAGGAAAATACGAGCTGTTCCACCTTTCTCTGGCTAAAGAGCATATTGGCCCTCTTTCCACACTGTTTTTTGTGAAAGATTTCTGGGAGTATACTCTTGCAGGGGGACAGGACGGAACATAGTAGTTCCCTCCTGCCTTTTAAAAATCATGGCTCTGTGTTTCTGGAGCAGTGGGTCTTCTGGCTCCCTAAGTGGTGCACATGAGGATCTGAAACACATGTTGCTGACTCGCTTGGGGCTCTGCCGGGAGCAGGGGAAGCCTTAGGACTGAAGCAGTTGGATGCAATCCAGCAGAAATCCTGATCCAATTGTAAAAACAGAGCAGTTAACTCAGAATTTCCTTAGACCTTTGAGGTGTGGTTCCCAGTCGTGGCCTAGGCACCTGTGACACACAGCTTAGCTTTGCTGGGGGTTTGTAAGCAGGTGGTCAAAGTATCCAAAAAGCAGTGTCACAAGAAGAAACACTGGTTTTCTTTCCATTTTTAAGAGATGACACAATCTATTTGTTTCTCTCACACATGCATTTGGGCAAGATAAGGTGAATGAGCAATGACATCAGTCGGTTTCAGTAGTAGCTTGCATGTGGTTATTGGAAAACGTGTTTGACTTTTTCTCTTTTTTCTCTTTTTTTCTTTTTTATTTCCTTTTTTTTTTTTTTAACGGGGTTTTAGGTTTGCAATGATCATGAGCAAAAGGTGCTTGGCAGTCTGTGCAGATCTGATGTTTGAATTGTTCAGCGAAGATGGGGTTCGTAGAATGCTGTTGTATTGTCAAGACCCACTCTCTGTCTTTGATGCTACTATTTTACTGTAATTATCTATAGCATTACTTGTATCCTCCCTGGTATCATTAGTGCATAAGGATACTTCACATAAAATAGTGTTGTCTGTTTCACAGGCTTGATTTATTCACAGAGTAAGCACAGGAGGGTCCTGTGAGAAAGATTACATATTGAATTTTCATTGAGTGCTTCCAGAAGGAGTTCGGGTTAAAGTCATAGACAGTGTTTGGTGTAGCATTTATAAATGGATTCTAAGAAGTTAATTTTTTCTGGACATACTTTGCTGACATAACTTCCCAATAGGACTCAGAAGTCTGAAAAACAAATAAAACATATGAACCATATCTTTCCTTCCACAGCTCCATGATATCATTGTTGTTTGGTGTATTAGTACCACGGGGGAGCAGAGCATCCTTATTTCTGGAGAATTTTTGTAGAATTTAGTCTTTAAAGGCTTTCGAGATGGCAGTGTGTCTCTGCGGAGGTAACTAGGAAATTCTCATTGCCTCAGCAAATCCAGGTAGGCTTTTACTGCAGCGCAAAAAGCTAATCTTGACCAAGGGACAAGATCTCCTCTTCTAGATTTAAGCTCCAGTTCTAAAGCATGAAATAACTATTAGAGTTTCTCAAAAAAACGCTTAAGATGTTGATGATGATGACAATTATGACATAAGAAAAACCACATTTTTCATTGACGTCATTCACTCAGTGCTGCACTGTTTTCAGCCAAAACTAAAAATTCCTGGCAGGAAAATGGAATGGGAAGTTCAGACGAAGCAGTCTGGCATGGTAAGCAGGGCTAAAACTCATCTCTTCTTTCGTGCCTTCAATTGCTAAAAATATTTTTTTAAAAATCCCACTGTCACACAGTAACTTCTGTGAATGCTTACAGCGGTGGGGAGTTTGCCACTTCTGTGTGTAATAGTCCCAGCTCTGCTGGCTGCAATTGGTAAGGCTCTCTCTGTTGTGGTAAAGATAGGCAGAGCTACCTGACTCTACTCTTGAGGAGTGATTCCGTATGGGAATGTCTTATTAGCCTAGACCTGGCATGCTCATTTTTCAGGTCTTCTCAATATGTGGTATTACAGATGATATTAAAATCAAGCCAAAGGGTTGTGTTTTATGTATGGTAAGAAATAGAACTGCTTTTGGGTGACTGAAAGATGACCACTACGCTTCATGGCCTAGCTGTGGAAGTGAAGGGGGTCCTTGCCAAGAGGGGAGAGTATTTGCTGTGGAGCGGACTAGTTGTTGCTTTATGGATACAGTTAGTAAAGGAGCAGTATTGTTTTTCAAATAAGTGTCCAAAAAGAAACAACCATGAGGGAAAAGCTGGCTATCTAAATCCTGGAGGCATGTGTCTGCTCTTTGTTGATTAGTTCATAGCCTTGAGGCTGACTGCTGAAGTAAAATTCACTTGATTTGTCAGAAAACTCTCTGGGTCCCCTGGGTGTTTTGGTTTGCTTCCACAACGAAGGAAATAGTGAGTGTTCTCATACGTTGTCCTCTGAGAGTATTTTACTGTTGGAAGAACCTGCTTGGCCACATGTGAAGAAATGAAGAATGATGAGATTGGAGATTGTAATGATTCCAAGTGTCTGCAGGAAATACTCAATTGCATTGTTATCACAAGTATAAATAGGCAACTCTTAGGAAGTCTTGGTTGAGTTTTGGGGTTCCCTAAGGTTTCAACAGTGATGTTTATATTGGTTAAATCTTTGACCTTCAGTGGTACCTCTATTGTAAATTTTAGAAATCTGAAGCAGAGAACTTAATATTGCCGTGTGGTGACAGTGTGGTCAGTACTGTACACAGACAAAAACACAACAAAAAAAGTCCATGCTCCAGGGGATTTGTGCTTTAAAAAATAGAGATGATACAGTTCACATACATAATGGATGATCAGAAGATGAATTTGCTGCTAAGCAATGTAGTTAGAATACTGATGCCTTTAATAGCGTTTTTCATCTAGTGTTTAAAAAATAGTGGGTTTGATATGAAGCACTCTACTTCTATATTCTGTCAGTGGCTTAAAAAGTAGTTTGTAAAGCACTTACCTCAGATAAGGTTTAAGGAGTATCTTTTCTGATAATTATACCAGTCATTGCACATCTCATTTGTTGGACTATTTTTTCCTTCTGGAGTTCTTTGGAATTGTGCCATGTTACTGTTTCTCATAATCCTGGTTCGGTACCTGTAACACAGAAAATGAAAATGCCTTTTAAGTGGCATAAATAATTTTTTTTTTTTTTTTGGTGTGTACACATACTGCTTTGGAAAAAATGGATGCTTGCAGTCTTAATGCTGTCACTCTTGTCATTCAGATTTTAATACAGGCCTGTTATGTACCTGAGGAGTTTTACACAGAAGACAACAGGGAACAGTCTGGTCTGAACCAAAGCAGATAACACATCAGTAGCAAATACGAGAGCCTTGAGGCTGTGATTTTGAGTTCCCTCGGTCAGCTTGCTCTCCCAGCAGCCCACGTGAGATGCAGTTGTAGGACATAATGAAGTAACACCAATGTTCCAGGTCACCAGCAGCCTATTTCAATACCTCTTTTTAGCATAGAGCCATTTTTAATAATGTTTACTTGATGATTTCCAAGAACAGCTGAGAATTTTTGCAGTAGGCATAACCGGTCTGGTGCTGTCAAATTGAAAAGGGTACATGAAGATATTTGGCTCTGAGATATTTTATTACTCTTTGGCTATAAAACTGAATTAGTAAGAAGAGAGTTCAACCTGCCACAGCTTATTGCAGGGATATTTTCTGTTTCATTTTATTGCCCTTTGAGGATTTGATTTCTCGTTATGATAATACAGTTAATTAGTTGTGATGTCTCCCTAACACCAAGCCGCAGTCACTGTTTTGCTTTTATGAATGTTAAACTGGTGCAATGTAGCAGTGGAAGAAAAAAAAAAACCCACAAAGGATGCGTATACCCGTATACCCTTTATTTAAATTATATGCACCTGTATTTGGCAGACATTGACATTAGGTGAGCTTTGAGATGACTGATAATCATGTTTGCGTGCTCATAAAAACTTAATCCTCTTGAGCCAAGAGTTGAATGTTGTGGCTGGAGGTTTGTCACTGATGGGTTTGCTTTGTTTCACATGGTGTTTTGTGGTATAGATTTGCTAAAGGATGCTGAGGCTGGGTTGTGTCTCTGTGTCTGCATCACTGGGTATCAGGCATGGAGCAACCCGTGTCTCGTGCTTCAGCAAAGGCAGCTGTTCATCTTTGATCCCAGAGATCCCAACCAGTAAAACTTGAAGTGCCTTTAATAAATGAGCAAGTGCCTATACATCAGTTTCGCCATGGCAACTGTTCCTAGCCCATGATGAATATGTCAGTTTAAAGTATCTAAACTGAGTGAAAGAAAAGGATATGGTACCTTGTATCTAAGTTGGGCTAAAGCCTACAGACTGGCAAGTAAAATAAGCTGTTTGAAAGTGATATGGTGAGGAGTCTTAAATTAGATATAGGCCTCCTTCCCCTCTCCCTGGTCACCTGTAACAGCCTTCTTCCTTCTGATTAGCCTTTGGGCAGCAGCATGGTTTTGACTTAGTGTAAACTTTTTGTCATACTGCATCTGATACACTGAGAGTTAATGATCTACGTAACTTCAAATTGACTTGTTTGTGTGTTGGTACTGTTTAAAAAAATTATCAAGGTATATGCATTGTTTCAGTGTGGATTAAGAAAAATACCTACGACTTCCTTTAGTTCAACACTCTTTCTCAAGCCACTCTTTTCCCTGGTGTTTCTTGCAGGTGTTCCGCAAGGATCTCATTAGTGCCATGAAACTACCAGATTCTCACCATGTTAACCCTGATGAATATTATATCTTTGCGGACACGTGGAAACAAGAATGGGAGAAAGGGGTTCAGGTTCCAGCCAGTCCAGAAACTATTCCACAGCCTTCTCTCAGGTACTGGTGATCAGACACAGATCATGTGTACAAAACGTCAACTTAGAGAAGATGTTGTCTCAAGAATAGGTTGTCTAAATGCAGTCAGCTTTTCTGTGTTACTATATTTAAATCTCCAATGCAGCTACCTTCAGGCATGTTCTTAAACCAAACAGGTACCAGTTTGGAAAACGTTTCTGTGGCACTTTAGTCCAGATCTGGTTCTATTTCTACACTGTTATAGTATCTACATTGTGATTTTAAAAGGGGATCTTTTTTCCTGAGTCACACAGTGCTATGGATTGAAATCTGTTTTCTCATTTGAGTACGGCAAGTTTAATAACTTAAAAATAAACCTAAATCTTATACATGTTCCTTGAAAGGCTCCTCTATAAAGCATGATGCTATAGAGCAGTAGGCACACAGTAGTTGCTGATACCTGATAAAGTTACTCACTTCTCTGTATAATTTTGGTTATTGTTGTCAAAGCTTTAACCCTTTGTGGGGTCTCTTGCCACACATAGCTGCTTAACATTCTAGAAGTTCAGTGATCTCAGTTTCAGGAGATAAATAAATAACCTTTTTTTCTCTCACACTGTGCTTAGACTAGGAAAACATAACCCAGTAGTCCTGCAACCTTTCCTGGTGGAAACAGAGTGTGTTTCAACATAGAAATGTTATTGCCAGTGTGGTCTTTGAGACGAAGATAAATGAATTGTCCAGTGAAAGCGCTGATGCCAGCATAATTTAATTTCCACTGGGGCTATTGTCAGTACCAAGTTATTAAAAATAAATATATTGCATCTCATACCAGCAGTATTACATTAGAGGGAAAAATTGCTATAGATTTGGCTGGACCATAGAAAAGAAAAGCTCACAAGGGAATGAGAGGGAAAAATGAGCAAGGTGAAGGGGGGAGAGGAATGGCAGAAGAACATTGTTTGTGCTTACATTGACAACCCACATTGTCCAGTAAGAATTATGGGGGATACTGCTTGACTGCTGCCTACTCCTTTCTTTATTCCTCTTGCCTTATTTCCCACAGCTTTTCTTTTTTCCTTGTCCTGTGGAGGGTTAGCTCCAGAAAGCATGCAGAGCTGCTCACACATGGCACCGTTCCATTCAGTATCTCCCTGGCTTCCTTTCACATGCAGGGCTTCTTGCATTGAATTCAGAGAAAGATTGACTTTATCTAACTAAGGTCAGTCTTTCCATTCCCATAGGCTAGTTTACTAATCAAATGCTGAGTTTTATCTCTTAAATAATCAAAAGATTGAAAACACCAATATTTTTCTCTCTTGCTTCCTGAATGATTTTTAGCTGTTTTTTCCCCTTTACGTTTTTGCTTGGCATCAGAATGGTTCTTACATCACAAAAATAATACACTCGTAACGTGGATAAAATGTCATTTATAAAATAAGGATAGACTCTTTATCCCAAATGAAGAGCAAGAATTTCTCCCCCTGCTACACACACTGCAGTAGAATAAATTAAGCTTTTGTGAAAAAGCTGGTATTTTCAAGAAATCAGTTGGCAAGATTTCTTTCCATCATTTGAGAAGAATATAGAACAAAGATTGTAGAGGGTTTGTGCATAATACTTTCTGTGGGTTTCAGAAACACTTGCATCATTGCGCTAGTAGCATTTGTTAAATTGAAAATCATACGCTCAGGCTTACATTTTAAAAAGGATTTTGTATATGTAGCAACACACAGTGCAGTAGCACATTTCATGTGAAGAAATGACATTTACAGCATCCTGTCTCCCTAGCCTGGCTACACTTACTGGCTAGTTTAAAATCTATGAAACACTAGGTTTCTTCACACTTACAGCAAATATTTAATGTCTTTCAAGGATGGCTCTTAAAAAGCTGTAATTCTCTGTTTCTTTTTTAACTTTCACTCTAGGGTTGTAGCAGAAAAGGTGAAAGAAGTACTGTATACACGACCCAGAAAATACATCCACTGTTCCAGCCAAGAGCCCACAGAACCAGGTTACATCAACATTTTGGAATTGGCAGAATCTGTGTGTCGCTATGACTTGGATGACATGGACATCTTTTGGCTTCAGGAGCTAAATGAAGAGCTTACAGAAATGGGTAATTTCACAACATGTTCTAATTTTAAAAGCAGCAGTTAATTTCTGCTGCTATAGTTGTAGCCTGCTGTGGGAGATATCTTAAAGATCGCTGAATGAGAATTGAATGGAAATGCTAAGAAAAACAGGAGGTAAAAATGCTTAAAATAATTATTTGCTCAATCTGTTAGTTTTATGTTTTACCTGTAGTGCCTAAAAACTTGGTCACATCCAAAATCACCTGCAACTTCTGCAGATTGAGGCAGGAGAGAAAAAGCCCACACCAGGTGGAATTAATTTTAGGACTTCAAAAGTTAAAAATCTTGTGTAGGAAAAGCAGATGTTTCCATTTCTTAAACTTAAACATATTATTGCTACAAATTCAGAGTTTTGAGGAGCTTGCATGCTGGGTTCTTAACAGAGTAATTAAGTTTCACACATGTTGGCCCATTTAAAATCAGCTAAGTCAACTTGTTTTCTGTGCAAGTTGTGAGTATGGAAAGGGGGAGCGTGCTATGGAAAACCCATATTTCCCATGCTATCACTGGCATAACTGACTTGTGGTGGAATAGCTTGTGTGGCTGGCATTCTTGTGTGGATGATTGTTGGTCCTTTAGGAAAGACAGGTTGGCAAAAGAGGGAGATACTTGGCATCTCCTGGATTTCCCGTTCGCAAACAAGGAAGAACCTGTAGGGATGTGACAGTTGATGGTGACATTGGCTGTAGTAGCTGTGAAATAGTGGTGACTGAGATCCTGAGAGGAGTGAAGGAAAGAAGTAGCTTTCTGGTCCTGGACTTCAGGAGAGCAGGTTTCTACTTACTCAGGTAAATGGTAGGTAGGTCTGAAGAGTGGAACTGCTGAGGAGAGCTAGCAGGACTTTAAGGGCAGTCTTCTCTAAGCACAAGAAAGATCTATCCAGACATCCAGGAAAACAAGTAGATGTGTCAGGAGACCAGCTTGGTGAAGGAGGGAACTCATGACTGAGCTCCAGTGCCAAAGGATGTATGTAAGAGGTGTAGAAGCAAGGATGAGCTTTCCAGGCATACAGAGGTGCTGTTAGCAAAACCAAAGCTTTTCTGGAAGGCAGATCTCCATCCTTGGACGTTTTCAAGATCTGACTAGACATCTTTTGAGCAACAACCTTGTCTGGATTCACTGTTGACCGCTTGGAGCCAGTGATTAGGGCTTAGAGCCCTCTGAAGGTCCCTTCCCACCTGAATGATTCTGCAATTCTTCTAATTCAAGGAGTGAGAAAATAATCCAGGCATTGCAGAGAAAAGTTTAATAGCAGAAGACACTTTGTATCGGCAGTCATTTATCTTGTCCATCTCCCTCTTTGTCGGTTGCAGCAAGGAATCCAAATTAGTAGCCATATTCTTCTGCATAGCCCAGCAGTTAAAATGTTAGCCTCTGATACTCATGTTACATGAATATCCCAGCCTTTGGAGGTCCGAGTGAGTAGTGAACTATGGGCAGCTGCATCATTTTTGACTGGGGGTTTTGAGGGAATGCAGTTTGGAAATTTCTTGTATCTGTGAACATTGTAGGGTTTCTTATGCAGTGTACGTGTCCTGAAGCTGCAAGTGAGGATGTCTCATAGCAAATACTTTTTAAGTGGTTCTGCTTATGCTAAGTTTGATTAGTAGTAAGTATATGTGGCATGTATAGTGTTCAAGTAATCAGATACTATGGTTTGCCAACAGTATATTTATCTACTATTATATTTTAAAAAAACCCAACAAAACAATAAAAGCACTTTTCATATCCATTATGCTGATCACTCAAGTAGTGTACTGGATGGTATTAGGTGCTGGCAACTTCTTAATCTTTATAAGATCTGAAGTGTTCTTGATAAGTTTTAGTTCCTAGGGAGTTAGTCTTCAGAAGAACATTGTGTGTAATTTTGAAAGAACATTGTGTGTGATTTTGAATGTCATTAGTGTTTCTTAAAGTGATGGAGGCAGAGGGAGGGTTGTATGGGAGCAGCTAGCAGTTACAGAAACTGCTGTCTGTCTCTTATGCTGTAGTGTTTTCTTCAAGGTGCAGCCTTGTATTTTATGTACAACTTAAACTTTTACTCCAGTAGTAGTTCTACTTGTATTTATAAGATAAAGATACAATTGGCTAGTGAATGAAAAAGGCCTTCTATTTTTATTTTATTTTTTTATTAGTAGTATGCTGTGTTTACTGCTGTAATTGCTAGAAGTTGTCCTTCTCTCTTCCTGCATGTCAGACTCGGTCAGAGGCACCTGACTGTCCTCTAATTCCCCTTCCCTATTCTGTGTTGCAGGATGCGGGCCCCTGGATGAGAACACAATGGAAAAGACAATTGAAGTGCTGGAACGGCACTGTCATGAGAACATGAATCATGCTATTGAGACTGAAGAAGGATTGGGTATTGAATATGATGAAGACGTCATCTGTGATGTATGCCGGTCCCCTGACAGTGAAGATGGGAATGACATGGTGTTTTGTGATAAGTGTAATATCTGTGTCCATCAGGTTAGTGCCTGTAGAAATGTCGATACTGTCCTCTGGTCTTAGTTTAGCTTGGCAAGAGTGAAGTTTGAAGTACTATTAAATGTTAATTGGAGCGCTTTGTGATTTTCTAGGTATGAAGGGTGGTATAATACTAAGATGAATTTTTGTCCCCTGACAGTTACAGTAGATTTTGTGCCCTAGCATGGGAAATATGTGGATATCTACAGTCTAATAGGAACACGAAGTGTGTTCTTCAGACTTGCAAGTACTTCCTCTGTGACCATAAACAATTTCCCCCCTATTACTAAACCTGTTTTTGAAGATAAACAGGGCAGGAAATGCTGGCTTGCCCTATATGTGAAGAATCTAAAGATCATTTGTTTCAAGCTGGGGTTTTTCCTCCTTGGCTGACTAGTTAATTGGCCAGAAATGGGCTATCCAAATTTAACCATCTGAAACCACATGTAGGCACTTTAACAGACTGATCTTTTTTAGAAGGCGTAAGCACCTGCAATAACTGTGCTGTCAGTCTGAACGTTGTTCACATTTATAGCATTTCAGATGTAGCCAAGACTTTACACTGACTGAGCTCAACGTAGTCAGGCAGAGGTATCCTTATAATCAGAAAAGGGATATGAATCCTGTGGTTTCCGTGTGTCCTGGTCTGGAAGGGGGTTTTGCTATGAATTGGAGAGGGACTAAGGGCTTTTTTTTAAAAAATGTATTTTTGTACCAAGTGTAAGTAATACTCGGAAAACATATCTGGCTGAAAAAGGACCTGTCATCTCCCTGCTCGCAGTGGGCTGGCTTCCAGCCCGGCTGCTTTCGTGATCTGCTTCACTGTGTGAAGCAGCCACGTGAGCGTGAGTGCCAGTAGCATGGCCAGTGACAGGAATATGGCTGGCAGCTGGGCCGCCTGCTTTGGGCCCCGCTTATGCCTGTTCAGAAGTAATGATGATTTTGCGGTCAAAGGCTTGTGGTTGCCTGCTGACAGCTGAGCTTGAGCTGATGACCTCCTTTCTCCTGACCCTTCCCCATGCCAGACCTGCCTGAAACAAACTGGGGACCATGTATGGGCTAGAGCTAATCCTAACAACAACAACATAAAAATCATTTTGGTTTTAATCTGGATTGGCC
>KZ509166.1:5167-22404 GCA_002844005.1 Limosa lapponica baueri | reverse complement strand
CCCCTGCCATGGGCAGGGACACCTCCCACCAGACCAGGTTGCTCAAAGCCCCATCCAGCCTGGTCTTGAACAATTCCAGGGATGGGGCATCCACAATTTCCCTGGGCAACCTGTTCCAGTGTCTTACCATGTGTAGTTAATGCTAGGTCCCGGTTAGCCATTAAGAACTACCAGGACTTTGAATCAGAAAGCAGACCTTTTATTTTTCCTTTTTTGTTTTTAATTCTCAAATCTAGGAAAACCTATGAAATTTTTCATTTTCTGAGGTGTTAAGTGCAATACTCAGGAAATATGCATAAAACCCAGCACCTCATAATTTCAGTATATGCTGTTATTTTTGTTGCAATATCATGAAAATATTTAAAGTAACAAACAATTCACGGAACTGTAACCACAAAGGTAATTTAATGTTGCAGGAAATGGTCTTCAATCAAACAGATCATATCCCTTCACATCTAAATAGAATTATATTAGAGTGTAAAGTTATTAGTGGTAGGAAATTGTGATTTTAAAAAGGATTAGATGCAGAAGCTAATTTAAAGAAATGTCTATGTTTTTTGCTTCAGAAGTCTCTAAAAGGAAAGACGAAGGTTCTTAACACCAGTGGTTTTCTGCAGTCACAATGGGTGTGTTTTATGCTATAAACAAATAATAACCAACACACATTTTAGAAAGAAACTGGCATTAAAAGATTTTGCTTTAGAGGCTGTTTATCTCTTTGATCACTTGACTTGTTTTAAGGTAAAGAAATTAGAGAAGGATTAAATAAAGGCCAAACCATGCCTTTAGTATTTGAAAGCTTTGGTTCATACAAGTATTAATGCTTGTGTGTGAAATAATATCAGCACAATGACCTCAATACCTGTTTTCCTCCAAGGCATGCTATGGAATCTTAAAAGTACCTGAAGGGAGCTGGCTATGTCGCACTTGTGTGCTGGGAATACATCCTCAGTGTCTCCTGTGTCCCAAAAGAGGAGGTGCCATGAAAGCTACCAGGACCGGGACTAAGTGGGCACATGTGAGCTGTGCTCTCTGGATTCCAGAGGTAAAACTTAATTTCTGCCTCTTTCCTCTGCATTGTAGACTCATCTCTGTGCTTCTCCTTCTCGCTCCCTCCTCTGCCTTTTTATGTTCTCATGATTTAAGGTATCTGTCTGACTTAATACTGTACTTTATTCTGATGAGTCTGCACAGTCTGTGAGGACTGGGAGAGAGTCCAGCTTATGTTCCATTAATTAATCACTTTGTTTCCTCCATTTACTCAGCAGCCACTTCTTGGTGTCGTTATGGTATCTGAATGACCTGCTAGAAAGGGTCACTGCTGTAAGCTAGTGTTCACTGTGCCACTGCAGCTTCATTGTCTCTCTTATTTTCTGATGAATTTGTGTGCTCAGTTAGGTGTATAATTTGCATGCATACATCCACTTTTTTTTTTTTAATAAAAATACTCTCCCCACCTTGCATTATTTGTGTAGGATGGACTCTAAGATATGTAGTTAAGGGGTATTTTGAAGCAAAATTTTTCTGAACAGTGGGGAGATAAGGCATTTTATCTTTTATGTTATGTTTTATAAGTAAAGGCTTTTTTGATATATCTGTGCATACATTAATGGAGAGTTTAGTAACGAAGCTTTGCACTTCTTCCTCTATTTTGAATCAAGTTTAACATCACATTATAATTCTGTAAATCAGAATGTTTGTGTATAAATAGAGTTTGTGTTTAATTTTCTACTTGGAAGATTTCTGTTTTCTTTCTGGTAAGATCCACAGATCCATTACAGTGGGTGGTTTGATGTGAGGTGGTAGCCATATCTGTCGGCACCATGACATCAGGGGGATGGATGCCTTATTTTTTTGAACCTTCTGCTCCCAAGCACAGCCAGGCCTCACATTTGCAAAACTTTGAGGAAGATGTTAGGGTTCTGAGTATTTTTTTAACATAACAGCCAGATGCAGTGTTTAATTCTTAGCTGTGTCTCAGGCATATATCTGCTTTTCGAGGAGGTTATTTTTGCAGTTGCATTTTTTTAAGCCTGCTTGTAGTTCTTGGCATCTCTTCCACCTTTAAGGAGAGAGGAGTTGAGAAAAAAATAAAAGATTTATTTTAAAATTTAAAAAATAAAAAGACATTGCTTAACTTTTCCTCCTGCACTTTATGAAGTGTCTTGGCTGGAAGCTCTCCTGGCTCTGAGCAGATTGGTTTTCCGAGGAGATGCTTTCTGCATTTGGTTGCCTTGATGCTCTTTCCAGCAGAAGAGGAACTGGCAGGTTTGGGAAGCAGGTGATGGCAGGGAGCACACACTGCCTTCCTGCTTGCCCACCTCCCTCCAGCTGAGGGAGAGAAGCTGCTGGGGGAGCACCCAGGTGGGAGAGCTCGAATTCAGCTGCTCCCACAGCCCTTCTGGTGGCTCCAGGCCTTGGGCACCTCCTCCCCTCCACACCAATGCCAAGTGTGTTGGCACACTGAGGAGGTGACACCTGCCAATAGGGGTGGGAAATGCCTCTTGGACCCATTCTCTTTCTGTCTCCTGTGTTGTCACCTGGAAAACAATTCAGTCACTGGAGAAACCAGAGAAACCTTTGGGGATGAATCTCTGCTAAAATGGCAGGTCAGTTCCTCTCTGGAGAGTCAGTGTGGCCTTATGTCCTGCAGGGGACAAGAAAGACCCAGAGTTTTAAGACCTGGGGATGGATACCTTAGGGGAGAATGTGTATTCTCATATACCTATTTTTCTTCTCCCCAAGATAGTAACACACTGGAACTCCCCAAAAAGAAACAGATGAATTAGAAAGTCAGTGCCATTTCCTCTTGTGACCCTAATAAAACGAAGCAAGGCAGAATGCAGAGAGGAAAGGGCCATAAACATGTCTGTGCTTTGTGGTAAAAGGTTCAAAGAGGGACTTCCTGAGTCACCAAATATAGGCTAGCATTGTTGCAGGCAACTGCACTAGGTATCTTCCTTCATTAAGTTTTTGGGCACTGTCTTAAAATGGTTTTTCTTCCCTCCTTCCTTGTGAGCTAATGCTGTCTAAAGGCTTTCTTGATGCTCACTTGACTGATTGGGACATTTGAAGGTTTTTGCTTTACAAAGTGTTCTCACTAGGTTTATATTCTTTTCTTCTGCCTTTATTGTCTTGTAGTGTAAATGTGTAGTCTATTTCATGCTTTCTTTAAAGGTATTCCTTAAAAGAAAAAAAGGAAACACTGAGACCAAAAAACTTACACCAACTGTTTTGAAATTCAAGGTCCTTCTCTGCCTCAGATAACCCATTACAGTTACGTCCTCCCTCAATCAATGTGGCGTTAGCTGAAGCAGAAAGTTATTTTTCCTTGCTGCAGCTGGAAGGGTATCAAATTAAACTATCCTTAGCTGCTGTTGTGAGTGGCCATCCTCCAGCCACTGGGCTGCCCTTCCCAGCCACCGATGCAGATCATTGTGCACTCGTGCAGCTACTGGTGGCTGGTTAGCAGAGGACAGCAGGGTGATGATCCATCGAGATGGCAGCTCATGTGCATAACGGTCATAGAGAAGAGGCTTCAACAGCCCACTGTCTTCACTCTTTCACATTCTTAAAACTTCTTCAGAGTACAGCAGTCAGAATGTAACCTGATACAAGGTGAAGATGGATCATTTCTGCCTTGGGATGGGAGGTTTTGGGGAATGAAAAGGTTGGCCTCTCCACTGTCTGGATCCCTTCTGAGCAGAAAAGTTCAAACAGACTTTGCCTTGACTCCTCTCTTTGAAACATGCAGGCGGCATGAGGCCAGTATAAATAAATTGCACCTGACTCTGTAAGCGCCTCTTTGTGCTTTTAGAAAGTGGGGTAATATAAACAAGCAGCGTTACAAGCTGAATGGACAGTATTTCCCACATAACTGTTTCCTGACCTTATGAGTCCCCTCTGGGGAAGGAGCAGGGAGAGCATTAAAAGGGGCAGAAAAGGGAAAGGGAGAAGATCTGTGTCAGTTCCCAGCTCCTGCTGGGAAGCACAGTGGAAAGCTGCTATTACTCAGTCTCCAGAAAAAAATCACTGAAGATTCTGGTTTCCTTTAGAAAGGAATATAGACAAGCTGACAAGTTGATACAATCTCTGAATTCCCAAGGAATTCTCGCCTCTTAGTGTAGTGGTAACTGGGATGAGAATTGTGGTCAATCTTTGTACAATATTGTTTCAGAAATACCTGTGCAACTTGTAACCAGCTCTGTTTTGAGCAAGGTCAGGTTAGGTTGATGAAAGGCTCTTTCATTTTGGAAGCAAAAAAGCTACATTTGATGATATTTAGAGTGCTGGACGTGATTTTGTGGAACCATTCAAGCATTTTAGGGACAGCTTTGTCACTCTCCCACCAATTTATAGGAAGGCCACAACAGATTAAATTGATTGTCATCTCTACCCGATGAGGGCATCACATAGTGCCTGCCTGTTCTCCTTGTCTGGTAAAACCTGGACCTTCTCTGAACCATCTCACTGTCTTCCTAATGAAGACTTCTGGAAATGCTGTGCAGCAGGTTGACCCCAGTATATTCCAGAAGATATGGCTTGCAGTTGGGGGACTGGAGGATGAAGTATAACAAATATAAATCTTATTAGATTAGAGTCAATTTATCAGAAGTTCATGAAGTAATGACATAAACTTTTTTAAATGTGGAAATGATGAACCAAGTAATCTCTTGCAAAGCTGTCTTTTCCACCTCCTTAAATCATCCTTAGAGCATTGCAATGATAAGGAAAGAATAGCAAATATACTAAATTCGAGCATAGCAACTATGACTCTTGAGCTTGATCAACTTAGCACTGCTATCTTTAGATAAGTCTACCTCACGGAGGAGGTCTGCTGAAGCAAAGCCTTTCCTCCTCAGGGATTAAGCAGGTTTTAAAGTGGATATGTGCATCAGGTGATTGTTGATGTATCCCAAAAGAAAGATTGGAAATTCAGCTTATGCTACTGGCTCTTGTAAAGACCATAGTTTAATTATCACATGTTAAACTAATTCATATAACCTGAATTTCAATCTCAACCTTAACTGATTTTAACTGATTTTTTTAAGGAATTAGCTTTATCCTGGCCTCACAGTGCCACAGAGCCTAGGAACCTCCTTTCTTTAAATCCTTAGATCTGACCCCTTTGAGAAGAGACCCTTATCCCACCTCTGGAAATACAAGTCTGCTCTGTTCTGGTGAATTGTTCATAGAAAGTGTGGAGATCTTCCTAGCTGGAGTCAGCATTGTATTTCTGCTTCAGGCAGGTAGCCTTCCAAAGCACACAACTGCTAAATTCAAAAAGTGCTGTGAAAGCTTCAAACTCCAGGCTTTTGGAGACTGGCATTCTTGGGACAGAACAGTTATCTCATGGAAATCTTTCACCACGTGCCATTCTCATACTGGCCCAGTTCTGCATGTTGGTCATGCAGAGCTAGCCAACTTTTTGTTTCTGCCCTTGGATAAATCCTGTCTGTCAGGAGTGGCTCAGGTATGCCTATGGAGATAGTTTCTGTCTGGTTTGGTATCCAAATTATGGAGGACAGTCCTTGTTTACCAGTATGGACAACAGGCAGCTGAGAAATTTCTATAGGATATGCAGACATTAGTATAACAAAGAATAGGAAAAGGCATCCTGTGCTTATCTGAATTTTTTTATTTCTTTTAGTATTAGGATCCGTAATGTGGTTTGCCAGAGACAAATGGATCATCCAGACTAAGTATATAAAAGCTGGTGCAAAAGAATATACCGTGCTTTGCAGTAAGAGAAGTTTGTAGTATTCTTTCCCAAATTACCTTTGACACAATCTGTAGTTAAGAAAGCATATTAGAATCACCTCTTGCATTGGGAGTGCTCGATGGAGAGGTAGAGCTGGGAAGCGAGGCTTTCGCTGGCTGCTGACTGATAGATCTGGTTCTGAAGCGAAGACTGAGGGGGGATCTGATCAACACCTATAAATACTTAAAGGGTGAGTGTCAAGAGGAAGGGGCTGGTCTTTTTTCAGTTGTGCCCAGTGACAGGACAAGAGGAAACAGGCACAAACTTGAATACAAGAAGTTCCATCTAAGCATGAGGAGGAACTTCTTCACTTTGAGGGCGGCAGAGTGCTGGAAGAGGCTGCCCAGGGAGGTGGTGGAGTCTCCATCACTGGAGACATTCAAAACCTGCCTGGACACGTTCCTGTGCAGCCTTCTCTAGGTGGACCTGCTTTGGCAGGGGGGTTGGACTAGATGATCTCCAGAGGTCCCTTCCAACCCCATATCATTCTGTGATTCTGTGATCTTAAGGAGTGTTTCAGGTAAGTATGGGTTCTGAGTAGCTTGTATTTTGGTACTTTTTTTTTAAGTTTGACCTGTTAAAGCAGCACAGAAAAAAAACCAGCAACCCCCCCAAAAAAAACAGTTGAAATAAACTGCTTACTGCAGTCTCTCAAATGGTTCATAACAAGGCATGCTGTAGATACCTCAAATGTTTTAAAGAATTGCAGCTTTTAGCCACCAGGTTAAACTAGTAGTATTCCACAATATTGTTTTCCTGTGGGATCTTTTAGGGTCCCTTGCTGAGAAGTAAGAGCACATGGAGATCTCACAGTGAGATAAATGTGTGGTCATGTTTCTTCTTCTGATATTAATGGAGAGCTTGTTTTTATTGCCTTGGTAACTGCTTCCCGTGATGGCTTTGTTTGTTTGTTTACAGGTTAGCATTGCTTGCCCAGAGAGGATGGAGCCAATCACAAAGGTGTCTCACATTCCACCAAGTCGATGGGCTCTAGTGTGTAGTTTATGCAAGCTGAAAACTGGTGCTTGCATTCAGGTATGTACTTGTCCTGTGGTAACTCTTGGGCCTATGTGACAAGGGCAGTTTCGGTTTTGCATTTTGTCCTTCCTGTGTTCTGAGATGCTTTAGAATGCAGATGACCGTTGGATAGACGCTTACTTCTTCACAGCTGTTTGCCATCAAATTAGTTCACTAGCAGGGAGATTTAGGAGTTAGTCTGAGTTGCCTTCTGAACAAGGCTGAGATGTGGAAGGACTGCTACTATGCGGGTCAGAGATGGATAGAAAGGTCCTTCTGTTGAACGCTGTTCACAAACAAAAAAATACTAAATCAGGTGATACCAACTTCAAAGAGATCATCAGATATTTTTAAGAGTGTATTTGTGTATGTTTTTGTAGGAATGGACTTTCATGTAATTAAGGTAATTCTGTCCTTTTTTCTGTTTCGTTGCTACTGTTAGTGATTGAAGGTTATTTTTTTTTGTCTGTAGTGCTCTGTGAAAAGCTGTATCACTGCCTTTCATGTCACCTGTGCCTTTGAGCATAGTTTAGAGATGAAGACTATCCTGGATGATGGGGATGAGGTCAAGTTCAAGTCATATTGTCTAAAGCACAGCAAGAACAAACAGAATTCACTGCCTGATGTTGATGAGCACCCCAAGAGCGTGTCAGACCAGAAGCAAACAGAGAGCGAGAAAACCAGTTTGCGAGCCCAGAAACTCCGAGAGCTGGAAGAAGAGTTTTACTCACTGGTTAAAGTGGAGGATGTTGCAGCAGAACTGGGCCTCCCTAAACTTGCTGTAGACTTCATCTACAATTACTGGAAATTAAAGCGAAAAAGTAACTTTAACAAACCATTGTTTCCTCCCAAGGAGGATGAAGAAAATGGCTTGGTGCAGCCGAAAGAAGATAGCATTCATACTCGCATGAGGATGTTCATGCATTTGAGGCAGGACCTAGAAAGGGTAAGAGTTTAACTTGGTAAAGTTTTGAAAAAAACTATTCACAGGTGACCAAGGTTTTTGTTCGTGGGTGGAAGTGTGAATGGCGGAAGCACAGGGAGGTAATTTTTAAAAGAATAATTAAAAAAAAAAAAGAAAAAAATAAGGACTTCAACTCCAGTTTTTTGGTATGCTGCCTTGCCTGCTGCAGAGTCTTTCAGGAACTGTCCCTTCTTAGTCCAGTGAGAGATCCAACGTGAAAGGAGTGCTTCCTGACTTGCTTAGAGGTTATTCCTTTATGTATTTTAAGATGTATGTTTCTTATGCACAATGGGCGTATTTGCTAATGGACTCTTCGATTTCAACTTCAATTGAGTAAATTTATTTGACCCAGCAGTAACTGTTGCTAGTAATACAGATTCAGTAACAAAAGATGTTGCATTTATTAAATGAAATTAAGTGCAAACAGCAAAGGAATGGGGCAGGTTTAACAAATTCTTATCATCCACCTTCTGTCTTGGGATGGAGGGACTCTTGATTTGTACCTAAAAAGATGTTTTGTAATGGTTAGAATAGAATGGTAAATACTAGCCAATTCTGAGTTTGGAAAAATCAATTTGCATAGGTAAAGCAGTAAATATTCTTTAGTGAGTGTGCATTAAGCTCCTGGAGAATCCTAAAAATATATTAAAGCAGAGCTTCTCACCCTCATCGTTTGAAGGCAAGTAGGTGAAATCCTAGATGGTTAACTTCTACAGTGACTTGAGTGTTTGCCTCTACTCATACTACTTCCCATGACATCTGATTCAGGAGTCTTATGTCTTTTTCTCGCCAGTGTGCTGGTGTCAGCTAGTCCCAGGTAGTGGGCAGGGTGAATCACTCGTCACTCTCTTGACCTAGATGCTTTCACTGCATGTAGCTGCCTTAGGTGCTACGGTTGGTTAGCGGTCTGAAAATAACCCACTGACTCTACCACTGCATGTGGCTTTACTCAGAAGGAGGTAAAGGAAATTATCTTTTTACCAGTAGCAAGCTGGGCTCTTACCAGATTGCCAGTTAGCTGGTAGTTGAAAAAGATGGAGCTCTAATAAATTCAGAGCAGATGTGCTAAATGTGGTACAGAGACATCAGAGACGAGAGGGGAAGGAAAAGCAGAAGAGAGAAAATAGTGTTGTAAGAAAAGGAGACACAATACTGGAGAGAAAAGAACATGAAAACACAGAAATGAGTGTGGGAGCTGAGATTTGCACTTGTCAGTGTAATTCTTGTCTTGAATTTAGTCCTCTTTTTCCAGGACCACTTTAGATATGATTCCTTATTTAAAAAAAAAAAAAAAATTAAAAAAAAAATCCAAAATAGTCTCTTGAAAGAATGAGCTTATTTTGTTTGAGTGATTGGTTTACATCAAATTTTGTTGAAATTGATATACGTATTCTGAGGTACTTCTTAGTTTGAAGGAGGTCCATATATGATATGCTTTATTTAAAAAAAAAAAAAAATAAAAAAAAAATCCAAAATAGTCTCTTGAAAGAATGAGCTTATTTTGTTTGAGTGATTGGTTTACATCAAATTTTGTGGAAATTGATGTATGTATTCTGAGGTACTTCTTAGTTTGAAGGAGGTAATTCATAGTTTGAAAAGTCTGTCTCAAAGTTTCTGAACTTCTTTGTGCCACAGGGTTTTCTACTCAGTTATATCTTGGGATGAATATAAATTTGGGAATCTTGGAATTTCCTTTCTGGGGAGAGAGGTTCCAGTTCTGAACAGATGGAGTTGAGTGCTGAGGGAAGTATGTTTGGCAAATAGCTTTCAACCAGTTGCTGTGCTGCTTCAAGAACTTCTAGTGCCTCTTCCTTTTCTCAATACATTAGGTGTAAATATTGCTATTATCTCAAATAGTGAAAGTAGAATTATGTGGAAATGAATCATAGAACCATAAAACGGTTTGGGTTGGAAGGGACCTTAAAGATCATCGAGTTCCAACCCCACTGCCATGGGCAGGGACATCTCCCACGAGACCAGGTTGCTCAAAGCCCCATCCAGCCTGGCCTTGAACACTTCCAGGGATGGGGCATCCACAACTTCCCTGGGCAGCCTGTTCCACTGTCTCACCACCCTTGTTCTAAAAAATGTCTTCCTTATGCCCAATCGATATCTACCCTTTTTCAGTTTAAAACTGTTGTCCCTTGTCCTGTCACTACAGGCCTTCATCTTTCTTGTAAGCCCCCTTCTTATACTGAAAGGCTGCTATAAGGTCTTCCCAGAGCCTTCTCTTCTCCAGGGTGAACAGCCCCAGCTCTCTCAACCTGTCTTCACAGGAGAGGTGCTCCATCCCTCTGATCATCTTTGTGGGCCGTCCTCTGGACCCGCTGCAGCTGGTCCATGTCCTTCTATGTTGGGGGCCCCAGAGCTGGACACGGTACTCCAGGTGGGGTCTCTGCAGAGCAGAGTAGAGGGGCAGAATCACCTCCCTTGACCTGCTGGCCACGCTGCTTTTGATGCAGCCCAGCATGCTGTTGGCCTTCTGGGCTGTGAGTGCATGTTGCTGGCTTATGTCCAATTCTTCATCCACGAGTACCCCAAGTCCTTCTTAGCAGGACTGCTCTCAATCCCTTCATCCCCCAGCCTGTATTGATACCAGGGGTTGCCCTGACCGAGGTGCAGGACCCTGCACTTGGCCTTCTTTAACTCCATGGGTCAATGCAATGGAACGTGAAAAGAAACTGCTGAATGGATCAGCCAAAATGTATACATTGCACAAGAAGCCAGAGTGTTCTTTTAGAGGTGATCTATGTGTTAATTTTGGTCCAAACAGGCCAGCTCTCTTGAGTATCTTTTGTATAAAGTGTTACTTTAAATGTTGCAATAATTTTAGGGGAAACAATCACAGTTAAGCTGTTAAAATCATTCTATGAAACATTTTGCAGGGAAATTCTGGGAGAATCCAGTATTGCCTACAGTAACATCCCTGGCATCATATATTATAGAAGCAGGCTTACAGACAAGCAAGTCTTAGCAATTACTTGCTTTTCTTTTGACTGGAATTTTGTATTTGTTCACTGTTCTTACAGATGAAAATACATTCTGCTGTCTTGCAGAATATATTCTAGGCATTCATTGAA
The DNA here is from genome assembly GCA_002844005.1 of Limosa lapponica baueri. NCBI lineage: Eukaryota > Metazoa > Chordata > Aves > Charadriiformes > Scolopacidae > Limosa > Limosa lapponica. Next base: position 11,582 of record KZ509166.1, on the reverse strand, counting down.
TTGGCAATTAAAAAAATTCTGGGATATTTTTTTAATTAGTAGTTACATATGTTTAGTAATATTCACAAGAACTTTGCCGAGGGATTTTGCACGTAATGTTTTAGTTCTGTTGATGCACTTTTTTAAACTATGTCAAGATTTAGTCTTTACTGCTTTTTAAGTCCCATTATTCTTCCATAGGTAAGAAATCTCTGCTACATGGTAAGCAGGAGAGAGAAACTGAAGCTGTCTCACAGTAAAGTACATGAACAGGTCTTCAATTTGCAAGTCCAGCTTATTAATCAGGAAATCGCTGCAGGTAATCATATAAATATAAAATATTTGCAAATTCTGTCTGGTTTTAAGCCCCAAAATATGTTCTTTTGTGTTCCTGCTTAGTGCTTTTAAGTACACAGTCAACGAAGGTAGCAACGCACACAAAACTCTTTAATCTCTTAAAATATTTATTTGGATATTTCTTTATTTTATGACCGTTTCTGAGACGTGCCTGTTACTTACCAGTCACTGTGGTATCCAGGTAGCAGAAACGAGCTGGTGGTGATCTCTTTTCACTTCTTGGCTGCTTTTTATGGTACTGTTTTCTCTACAGCAAACTCTGTGCTGCTGCTTGGCTCTCCAGCTGAGAAGGTTTTTTACTTGCTGTCAGTAGCCGGTTCCTTCAGGCAAAAGAGAAGAGCGACTGATAGGAATCGCGGCTGTTCTCATGTTGCCGTGCATGCTTGATGAACAGCGCAAAAAGGCATTTCTTAACCTGCCCTCTGTGGTTACTCTCCTTCCTTCAAAAAGAGTTTAAAATACTCTGGTTTGTAATAGTGAGTAGTAACTGCTTAGGGATGCTCATGTACCAAAGTCCACTCTGCGCTTCATTTTTATAGCCATCTTGAAATAAAGAACACAAAATTTGGAAAGAGGAAGAGTATATATTACAGTGCAATTACTTTTTCCTTTTTTTTTAATAGGGAAGGCAGCTTGCTTTTCAATGTGCAATTAATATCTTTCTGTTCTTTCCATATACATATTATGTTTTTTATGACCAATTTAGAGTGAAGTCTTTTTGCTTTTTTTCCCCTCTACCTTTGAAACATGGATAGATTTCATTGATACTGACAAGGTGGTATTTTTTAAACTGTTTTAGGTCAGACTAGTATTTTGTGGAAGCAGCAGTACTCTAAAGCACTTTGGTTTTGTGTAAATGCGTTTTATTAGAAATGTCTACTAAATTTATTTGATGTCTTTACAAATACAAGTGCTTTTTTTAATCCTTATTAGAATAGCTTGATAGCTACTTTACAACGGTGCTGTATGCATATATTATCATAAAGACTAATATATTGGGGTGAAAAGACCTCTAAAGCATAGAGAATTTTATAATACAAAGCAGAGAGTTGAACTAAGTCCAAATTGAAACTCAGTTTGAAGCATTGTTTTTTCTCCATCCAAAACTGAATAATGAACCTTTTTTATAGCTTTGTTGGAACTACTTCAGTCGTATCTCAAAACTGGTTCAATTCATTGGCCTAAAGCCCTGTAAAAAGGGCACATTGTTGTTTTTAATGGAAATGCTAAAATGCTTACCTAAATTCTGAAACGGTGGATAATTTGGAACAGTTTTCTTTATCCCAGCTTCTCTTTAATGTCCTAAAATAATTTCACACTAATTGTTTGCAAATGCGTGTTACTGTTGAATGACCTTCTAATGGACTCTAAAACTTGTTACAGATAACAAAATTATTATCCTCTTTTAAAAAAGCCTCTTTTTTTTTTCTGTCCCCTCATCTCTTTCTCCTGTAGGCCATACTCTGACAAATGCACTAGAGAACACACTGTTCTACCCACCTCCCAGGATCACCCTGAAGTTAAAAATGCCCAAATCAGCACTAGGAGATTGCAAAAACAACTCGCTGAAGCCTGGCAACAGACCGCTTTCTCCTGACAACAACAGCACTGTTTACAGCAAACGGAGTGTGACAATGTCAAAGGAATCATTTGAAATTAAAGCAAAATCTTACTCCAGGTATCAGCACGACAGCAGAAGTAACGGGTTGCTGGCAGGGATTGGCAAGCCTCGGAGCGAGGTGAAGGATTCTGGCCCAATGCAGATGCCAGACTTTCACCGGGGCCAGCCGTCCGGGAAGCCCTTAGCGCTCCAGGCTGCTTTGCACGGACAGTCTTCCATTGGGAATGGGCGGGTGCAGCAGGAGAACTCGCGGCTGGTGGCCAAGTCCAATGGTCTGATGGGCAGGGCTGGAGACGTGAGCCAGAGAGACAGCTCCAGCCAGACGCCCTACGAACAAGAGTCCGTGCTCACGGCTCACTTGGCCAGCCAGAGCGGTTTCAGAAAATCCACCATAGAACATTTTAGCCGGTCCTTTAAAGAGGCTACCAACAGCCTGGTGAGGACCACGGAAGATCTCCGGTGCTGTGAAAAGCCAACAAGAAGACTTGCAACAAAAGATCGCTTGTGGAGCAAGCAGACGCTTGAAGGTGCTCCGTACCAGGACAACGACGGGTACTGTCCTGACTTAGAGCTGAGTGACTCTGAAGCAGAAAGTGATGAAAACAAAGAGCAAGTGAGGTTAAGACGAAGTAGCTCAGAGAGAGAGAGCCCAAGTAAGGACTTCGGAAGAGATTGTCACAATAGAAACAAAAAGAATATGATTTCTCACAGTTCGGTACAAAGGTGATTAGAAGCCCCCACGGGGTAACTCAGCCTTTATGTATTCCAGCGTACCAGTGCAAAGCTCAGCATCAGAAGGTTCCAGAAAATAGTCCAGGACCTATGTTAGGAAGAGTTGCAGTAGGGGAAGGGGGGAGGGGAGAGAAATCAGAGTAGTTTTGTTCAACTGTGAATTGGCTTGCAGTCTTCGCAAGGTTAACTGAGTTATTGCAAAGTCATGTGGAAATCGATGTCTTCTCTTAGAGGGTAACATCTGGGAGAGCACGAAGCGGTTAATCTTTGTGTAAATTCAGGGAGCTGCTTCCCCCTCGCCGGTTTATGCGCGAGGCAACGTGTCCCTGTTACGTCAATCTCGTGGCGGTGGTGAGGTATTAAAGAAGTCCTTGCGTTGCTCTACCGTGGTGCAGGAGGCTGCAAACGGAGACACTGAAACGGCATTCCTACGGCACCTGCAGTACGGCTTTGATCCAGCAGCACGCTCGCGGATGCGTTAGGAAGTCAGGCACGTGAAAGGGCCTGGTGAAAGGTCCTGCTGCCCCCCCCCCCCAGGAACATTTGTGCTCAGATCTCCGAGCGCATGCCGGTGTGCTCTGCTGGATCAGGCCCAAAGCGACTACTAAGTGACGATCCTCTTCTGCAGGGGGCTTTTGAACCGCAGTGGTGTTTGCAGGCTCCTCGCGCAGGGTGGAAGCAGGCCCTGCCAAACTCGCTGACCTCTAGATGTGCCCCCCCCCTCGCCCCCACCCCGCTCCCTGCTCTTGCTGAAGGTTATGTTTCTCTTCACAATAATTTGCTTATTTTGTAAATATATAACTTCTAGTACTTCAGTTTTTTTTAATCTCTGTACATAGTTGCTTGTTGTGGGATGCACTTGTAAATATTTTACCCAGCTAACAAGTACAGATGGCTAATTTTGTGGATAGTGTTTACAAAAGTAGATGTACTACTTCAAAGAAAAATGCTATTTGACACTTAAATTTAGGCAATCACCAGTGATGCCAGGTTCCTCTTGAAATTGAGATTTCATGTCCAGAGGTGTTTGTACCTGGTATTTTAACAATAAGCTGAATTAGAAATAATTTTGTCTGAACTTTTTAATGCAGGCCCAAATTTTCAACCCTAGTTGTCTGAATATGGGTGTAGGAGCCTTACTTCTGGCATCTAGGTCTGCAAAATTTTAGCCAGTCATCATTTGGAGTATGATTTTTTAAATTGCTGAAAATCTATTATTTTATTAAGCTGCTTTTCAACCTCTGGATCAATTGCTGTTTCCCAAACTAAAACTTTCTTGTATGTCCTTTAAAATTAGCAGTTGTTAAGGAGCGATTAAATTTCAGCCAGTGTTGAGGAAGCAAGAAGGGGAATCCTTTTCTGTTCCTTTCAATGACAGGGGATTTTTTTGTTTGATTGCAAACAAACTTCTTGTTTTCCAGATGGTGTTGTGTTGATCGACAAAGAAACTGCACTGTTTTTCTCTGAAATGCTGTACATTTCATAAATACGCAACATCCTCTGTCCCCACGTGACTGGCTGAAATGGGCTGTAGGTTCTACAGGGCACGTGATCCAGCTCCTTTCTATTGAGGGTTCATTTTGGCTAGAAAAAAAAAGGTGTTCCCCACCCAGTGTGAAGATGACTATGCAGAACCCAACCAAAACACGGTTTTTCTTCGTAATCTTAATTTATTGCTTTTAGCTTGGGAAATGGCAGCAACGTTTTCTGATTTGTTTTAAACTTTGAAATCTCCCTAGTTGCAATAGGACTAGCAAGTCAGGGGCTGGAGGACTTCTCAGTAGTGAAATAATAATTAAAAAAAAAGTATACTTGGCAATTCTGCTCCGTTTGCTTCATGCATCTTATTTTCTTTTTCACTTCTTGATTTTATGTATATTTGTGTAATTGATCTTTCTAGAGCTGTATCTTCAAAATTATTTCTTTTGGTGTAAATATGCAGTAGCATTTTAGGTTTCCACATATTTTATTTTAACGGGAAATGCTTTGTGTTCTAAGCCATGGGTCATTCAGAAGAAGTAAACAAATGTCTCTTCATTTGTATTCCAGTTCTGATTCTCTTAGTTCTCCTTCGATATTTATTAGGAATCCTCTCTTGCTGGTCATGAAATTTTATGAAGCTTGTATTGGGAACACTTACCTGGGAGGTCAGCAAAGCGTTCATGTTATTTTGTGGCCGGAAGCCTATGACAGAAGGGAGGAAAAATGGTGCTTCAGCAAAACTCAGCGTTTCTGCTCTTCTGGGGTTATTAATTCAGTTGTTTCCAGTCTGGGCAATGGTTTTGCTAATTTTTACATAATTTTAATAGATATATGAAGGAGCCCTTGGTTATGTAGTTCTCAAGTATTGTCCCCAAAGTGCATTTGCTAGTTTTTATTGTGTGTTCGGTGGCTAACTGTTTGAAGTATTACCTCTTAACCTTATTTGTCAAATTTTTTTTTGTGTTTTTGCATTTTGTTTTATATATATAAATATATATATATTCAATTTTCCAAGATGGACTCGGTCTTTTTCAGATGTCCCCTTTTTACAAGTACTTTTTCATTAAATTATGAAACTGCTAACAGTATTTTCATTTGTTGTGATTTATTCAGGGCTTTACCCTCTGTGTCTGGCAGGTTGTTAAGCTCATCAGTCTAACAGCGGTGCTGCGTCCATCAGGAGTAAATTATTTCTGCAGAGTTGGCAATACTGTTACTAAGTTGAAGTGTCAAGGAAAACCTTTCCCCTTCAGCCTCCCAAAAAAAGAGTCGCTGAACACTAATTTGCTGTGTCTAGCAAATAGTCCAAGCCTGGCTTTTGGTTCTGCCTAGCCGAGCAAATGTAACAGGCCGTTTGCTGCCCTGGTCTCACTTTTTAATATATTTGCTTATGCCTTAGTGTGACTGTTTTTCCCTGGTCGAGCAAATTAAGTTATAGAGGAAGAGCCGTAGCCAGGCCTTCTGTCTCATCCCTCTTCTTGGATGCTCACACACACAAATGAACACTGAACGGCCGGCTATCGCCGTGTGTGTGCAAAGGACAAGTCAGCGCAAGCAAGTCCCCATGTTGATGTTTTATGTTGGTTTTGCGTGACCTGTTGCTGTAGTTCCCCCTGCTCCCACAGGCCGGTGCTGTGATATACCTCGCTGGCAGAGGGGAGCTGCTCCCTGTGCCAGAGCCAGGGAGAAGGCAAAAAAGAGGAGGAAGATGGAGAGAAAGGAGCAGATGTAGCCGCACAACCGATCCAGGAGCATCCCTCTTGCTCCAGTCGGTAGCTGGCAGTGTTGAAGAGGGACTGGGGATTTGCAGTCTATGTGTTGGAGGCAGCGGTGACCCTCCTGCCTGCGGCAACCAACATGCTTGTGGCCGGGGCAGGTGGCTCCAGGCAGGCCGGGAGCGGAGCTGGAGGTGGGTTGGGTGAAATGGAGCAACGAGTCCCTCGGCTGAAAAGAAAATTGAAGGGAAAAAACAAAGGGGGGGCAAAAAGGCAGTAAAGGTGCATACAGAAGAGAGGAAAAATCAGCGCTAGGAAGAAGCAGTGAGCGATGGACCGTCAGCTCTTTTTCAGGACCAGGATTTCTCCTTCCCTAAAGGCATTCTTGCAACAGATTCCAGCAACAGACTTCCTTTTTGTGACTTTCTGACCGGCGGCCTCCCATTCCCTTTGCAAGCACGGTCTGCTTGTGGCAGGGGTATGCGAAAGCCAGGGCCAAGGAAGGAAATTGGTATCCCCATTATTTTGG
>KZ509165.1:0-11631 GCA_002844005.1 Limosa lapponica baueri | reverse complement strand
GATTCCTCCAGGCGGTTTCCTCCGAGCTCGCCCGCTCCCTGCGTCGCTGCTGCCGGCGGGGAGCCTCCTCCGCTCGCCCAAATGAAGAGTGACAGGGGTGATGAGGACGGCGGTTATTGCAACAGCCTTTCTTTGATAGCCAAAGCTGCCTCTCTGATAAGATTTAAGAGGCGGCGCGGGCTGTTCAGGCAATGCAAAGCCACCGCCGGGAAGCGCATCGCCCAGCTAAGGAAAAACCGCGCGTTCTCACGCAGCGCCGGCTGCCACTGCTGAGCCCACGTCCGTGGGGGCTTGGGGAGACGGGTGGCTTTACTGAGGTGAATCGGAACCTCAGGCCAGGCTGCGTTATCTCCTGGGTACCAAGCCTCACCTGCAATGTCCCGATGTTTCCTAGTGATGGTGCGTTGCAGCGTGGGCTGTCCCAGCGCACACTGCAGTAGCGAGGTAGGGGAGTCCTGCGGACGCTCCTCCCGGGAATTGCTTGCTTTAATAAGCAATCACGGCTTGAGGGCCAGAAAATGAAATATTTGATGAATAGAAAAAACCGCTCTGAGCTGTCTGTCCCGAACAGTGGAGAGGGTGGTGGTGCTACATGGCTCTCGGGCACTAAGCTCCCACAGCGGCAAGATTTTGGTGGTGTTAGGAGGTGAAATATTTGGAAGCAGGCACTCTCGTGGCTGCCAGAACCATCTGAATTGTTAATTTCCATCAGTGTCATGCCAGCTTTTTCACAGAACTGGTTAATGAGGTAAAGCAGTCATTTTGATATTGCCACATTTAGGTTACTGGAAAATCTGCTGTGACATAAATGGACTTTAAAAAAAAGCCAAAATGAAATGTCTTTAACTATTCCCCCCCTCCTCTTTATTCAAACAGAAGGAAATGCTAGGAAGGGGACTTAAATTATTGTATATGTGCCCAAGGCTTGAGTTTTACTCATTTCTGCTTGTGGGACACGAATAAATCCACAAGTTCATTTTCGAAGTTAACTCTCTGATTTTTCTTTAACTTTCTTCCTACTCTTTTACCCCGTCATTCTTCCCTCCCCCAACTGCCACCACACACCATCCTTGCTCGCTTTCTTGCAAAGCTGCCAAGAAACTGTGAGCAAATTTAATGTCTGAATAACTGCTCGGTCTCTCAGTGACCTTGAAAAAATTACTTTGCGTCATTAAAAATTCATAGAAATGAAATTTTTGTGAGGAGACTGGCACATGCAAAATTAGTACTTGTTGAAATGCAGCTGGAGTAATCCAACCTCGTGAACTTTCAAAATTGTAATTCTTATGAGAGCTAATTGCGGCCACCTTACAACTTGGATCAAGTGTTGCTGTTTGACTTCCTAAAATAATATCATCCTATGCATGATATACCTGTAAGCACGTGCAGTAAGTGCAGGTAAAACTCCGTACCGTTAATTAGCTGTGGTGCCATGAAGTTCAATCCTGCATCAAATGTGACTTCTTGAACTCTCAGAATTTATCAGTCCAGATTTTGTCCCCTTGCGTTGGCCACCTAAGCCGTAAAGCCTGGTTGTGCATTTGAGGGGGGTGAGGGAAAAACAAGTATGTTTGGGTGCTAACCATGTTTCATGTTGTCTCGCTTTCCTGTTATACGTGAAGAATGTTTCGTAAGGGAAAAACATAATTAAATAATAACCACTGAAGTACAGCATGTAGTAGCAAAGTGCACTTTTCCTTCTTCAGCAGCGTGGCAGGATGGAGGCTTTAACAGATGTCGCTTGTTCCGCTCAGGGAAATAAAATGCAATGCTCATGGGGCCTGAGCAGGAGGGATGCTGTCCCCACGACTCGAGCACACCAGGTTGTTTGGCCCTGAAGGAGGCAATCACTTAGGGTTTCCGAGTGCTGACCACCACCCTCATGGTGTGGCTATGTATTTTTTGCAATTTATTCCTGGAAGGCTGCTTGTTAATAGACGAAAGCCCTGCAGTGTATTGGGCATGATCCCAATTTCATTAATACCAACTGGGGACTTTCCATCTACTTTGCCGGATTTGAGATTTGGGTTCGTTGCATCCACGGGAAAAGACAGAGGTACATTTTATACCTATGTTCCACAGAGGCCGTTTTACCCTGTCGTAATTTAAAAATCACGCACTTTGGGGGTGATTTCATGCAAAATTCAGTGCGTGTCAACAAAAGGCTGATGTCCCAGGATCTCAAGCAGAGCTGGGACCATGTGAAGGCTGTAGCCAGCAGTGCCAGTATTTCGTTCTAAGTAGCTTTTCTTTGCCCAGCTCTGAAACGCACCTGTGAGCTCAGTGGACACGCTGATGGACCAGTTGCTGCTCCATCACCACCCGTGCTGCGGTCCATCTTGCTGTCACGTCGTAATTAAAAAATCATTGCTCCCAGTAATGTTTGGCGCCGTGGCTGAACAGAAGCAGTAAGCAGCTCAGAAAGGATGTGTCTGAATGAAAAAAAGTTTGACTGCCTGGCATATTTTCAGTCAAAGTGTGTGAGGAGTAGCAACGCACGCATAACTTTGGGGAGCAAGCTCACTCCTTTTTGGTTTTGCTTTGTTCCTGGGCATTTTCCTGCCTTTGTTATACAGTATCTTGGCTTTTTGAACACATCCTGTTGTCTTCCCTAGCGCCTTGCTGCTGGATGCCATTAGCATATATCTGGGCCGCCCCTTGTGCAGAGTTGTCCCCAGGTGAAAGCCCTTGTGGTCTGGGATGGAAAGAGGCTGCAATTTACTGAGTCCATTATCACCTCCGGACGTGTAGAATGATAATGGAAGTGACAGAGGTGCAGCTGAAAATTGGCTCTTAATATTTTATGTGTTAAAGCTGAGGATTGGAAATCTCACACTGCTCTTCAGGGAAAATGAAGTGTGTGTGTGTGTGTGTCTTTCCCCCCCTTCCCTCCCCCTCCCATCAAATTCAACCATTGGGCAAAACATCTCTCTTTTTACACCTACGTGTGATACAAACACTGTGCTTCAGTAGCAATATTTTAAAATATGAAATAATATGAAGAACAACGAGTTATCCTGCGTGCCATCAGATCACTGCTGCAGCGAAACTTTGAGGACGTACGAGCAAGGCTGGTACTTCCTTTCTCCCTTCGAGTTAGGGACGAAACAAAATGTCTGCCCTGAAGCAGCATCTTCAAATTGCTTTCCTTCGCACCTTATAGTCTGTAAACCTGGGTGGTTTCATCCCTCTGTTCCAATGCTTGCGAATTATACTCCTTTATCACAGCAGCTGCCTTCCCCCTCCTCTGCACATACACACCGAACTATTATTCAAGATTACTGTTCATCTATTCACGTGTAATGTGTCATGGATACATAATTTTAAATAGTTTCTTCTTCTAAATTACTTATGCAAATGGCAAATTAGCTTCCTGGCCTTTCACCAAACTCTCTCTGTAGACTTTCTGCGTCTTCTTGGTAGTGATTACAAGCAATATTAGATGAAATTGGTTCTCGCAGCTTGGCTTTATTAATTTGCCGTGTTCTTACATCAGTTAAAACACTTAGGACTGGGTGCTGCCGTGATTCCCATTGACCCAGAGATTTCTTGAGTGCTTTGGAGGACTCCTTCCCTTCTGCTTAGCCTCTTTTGTGACAATGCTAAGACTGGCAGGAAGAGCACTCTGCTGAAGGGTATTTCCATGCATACAAAAGGGATTCTGGCTTTCCTTGTGTGCTCTGCATTTTTGAATGAGATATTCAGTGAAGTCTTCATAGGTATTCCATTGCTTCCCTTGCAGGCCAGCCTCGCAGCCAGCAGACTCATGGGCCACGTGTTGTAAGATGTTGGTACAGTTTAATGCCTCCCGTTGGCCAGTATTATAACAGCCCCTAAATATAGTTGCGTTCAACTTCATATCGTGGGCTGCCTTACTCTGTGCTGCACGTTGTTTCTGCTGTCCTACCCACAACCAGGAATGTTTAAATATTAATGCAAACCACCATTTTGTAGTTGTTACCATAATGGGCTGAGAGTTGTATAGATGATAGATTAGGCTTGGATTTAGGGAGCCTGGGTGCTAGCTGTGGATCTGCAGAGACTTCATCTGTCGATCTGGACACATGATTTCTCCATGACTTGGTTCCTTATTTTTTAATGAGAAGGAAACACACTTTCTCAGTAGAGTTGTTGTGACATAACTGTTACTAATGTGGAGATTGCTCATCTATGATGCCATTATGACAATGGCAATGCTTAGGAAAAGTCAATATTACTCATCCCTTTACAAAATGGTAAAATAAAGCCTTAAAAGACTTTCAGTGTAAACAAGGCTGAGGCATCGTAGCTAATCATGTTTTTATAGTGTGCGAACTACTTTCACAGAAGGGAAAAGCACCATCCACCCCCACACTGTTCCTGCTTCTCTTCTCCGCAGAGACACGCTGGGATGCTGGGAACACCATTAGCTGTAGCTGGTTGCAACTGGGGTGCAAGAGATAGATGTGCCAGTTTGAGGAGCAGGGAAAATTGCCAGGATAATAAACATCTATTCTTCAGCCGCTCCCGCTTGACTGTTGTGAAAGTTATGGAGGTTTTTTTAATTAAAAATCGTTATTATTGAAATGAGCAACCCTGCATGCCATATGGGTGCAAATAAAATATAAAGTCCAACCTTTTCATACTATTTGTATTCTGTCTTTTTGCTTGTTCTGTTTTAAATAAAGAACCAGAGAATCACCCTATTAAGATTTAATTGACTTAACACACACAAAAAATCCTAACTGAGAATGAGGAGCAAATGTTTCCCCTAATCCCAACAACATTTTATCTGAAATAGAAAAAAACCTACCCATATTCAGATTTTGCTATTTAATCACCATTTTGTTCCTAATTTCTGTGCTTCATGCCAAGCCTACTGCAAATAGGCAATGAGTTTTTCTAATGGACAGCCGTTGTGCAGATGGCCAGAAGGAGCAGTATATTTGCAGGACGTTATGGGAAGTCATAAAAAACTGGAAGAAGATGCTTCAGTAGCCCGAGCAAGGTGAGCAAAGAATGGGGTAGGAGTCAAAGAGAAACTGGGCAGCTAGAGTCTTAAATCCTTTTTGAGGGTATTGGAAAGTGTTGGCAAGGGGAGGAATTAAAAACTGTGGAAGATTTTTCTCCATATCAGATGGTTAAGATGAGCAAATAATGAACCGCAACATTAAATGTGGCTCCAGCTCCTCAAAATTCAGGCTATTTGGATCTGGGTTTTGGATTTGTAGTAAGTCCTACTGAAAATAAAACCATGCAAATGTTTTGCCTTTTGCAAAATACAAATTTGGGGAAGGCAGTGACTTTTTTTTTTCTTACATTTACATTTGCTTTCCAACAGTGATTATTTAAATGTATCTACTGTATTAGGGTTTTAAAATGCAGGGAGCAATTTCTTGACTACCACAATAAATATTTTCCAGCACCGGGAAAAAAATTAAATTATAAAGTATCCTCATGAACAATTGTAAAACATTAAAATTCGATGTGGGCTGGTGCACATGGATTCGATTAGCTCAAGATACAAGCACGTGAAGTAATGATGAGCACTATTTAACCATTTCAGCAGCCTGACCTTTTTGAGGGCACTGCTGGGTTGCTCATACGTGAGGAGCTTGGTATAAAGGCACATGCGGTTCTGGTGTCCCATGAAGTACTGGGTCCTGGCTGGAAGCTGTTGCCCAATGCTGTAGGAACAGGCAGGCTCTCATGGTGGGGCTGTGTCTCTCCCTTGCTTCAGAAAGGTGGAAACGGATGAGACCGAGCTCTTTTCATTTCAGGGTTTTCTGCTGGCTGATGTCATTCTTGACACTTGACGACTTAGGAACATCTGCCCGTGCTGTGGCCTTCCTTGTTACCCAGACGTGGTGACTGAAGCAGGGAGAACAGAAGTGGTCAGTTTAATGGCAAGCAGGACGCCGCGGCAGGAGGAAATAAACTCCAGATCGCTGTTACGATAAATCTCTGTCTCCTCTTGCAGACCACAGCACTGCTGAGACATCTTATTTCAATTCCATGTACTTAGTACTCACATAAAGTATAAATAGGGCTGTTCATGCTTCACTATTAGGTTGGTATTTCCCCCCCCCTTTTCTTTTTCCAGTTGCTTTCATGTCATTTCAACAAATGAAAAGATCTTATTTTGGTTAGGTCTTTATTACAGCTGCACAAAGTGCAGAAGGACCAACCTGGGAAACTCTGCATGTTAGAAGTTTTGGACAGAGCATGAAACCATTTTATTTTTTTCTTTTTTTAATTTTGCTGTTCGAAATTAGGTTAATTACCTAACATTTAAGAGAGTGAGAAGTAAAACAAAAGCACTGATAAAGGTGGCGGGCACCTTTGTGTGCTGCAGGACTTAGCTTCGAAAGACTGAAGTTACTCAGGTTGGAATGACCTCAGGGAACTAACGTGCTCCCAAAGCATCCACAGCTTATCATTTTTAGCAATGGCAACGTGTTGCTTCCTGCCTGCTATATGTTATTCCTTAGTTTTTATTATTCTTTCTTTATAAAAATATTTCAGTCAGTGAATTATCAAAGAAAAAAACAATCCTATATGATTTAAATGACCGGTTCTTCAAGTTATTTTGCAAATACTTCTAAGTAACATATAACCCCAAATTCAAGATCAAGATACAGACTGTTTTCACTATGTTTTTCTGAAGAAGGGAAGCAAGCAGGGTTACATGTGAAATCCATTTTTGTAATGAATTATTTTGATGGTATTTTGACAAGATTTTGCACAAATTAATCATATATTTTTGAAAGTGAGTACTCCTTAATAAATATTAGTCTGCTTTTATAATTTGAAGGAAGAGATACCATTGCCTGGTGGGAATCAACTAATACCCCTTTTCTCCTCACAGCCCATTGGGAGAGGAGATCCTTAGGATGTACAAATAAAGGAGGAGTTGAAAAAGTAAAATACTTAATAGAAATACTTTGTGTAAAGAAACCTATTGATTTAAGGAGAAAATGAGAGAGGGAGAAGAATTCCATTGTAGCAGTTGGCTTTTCAGACACTTCTAGAGCAGATGGCCTAATAGTCTAAGCATCTGGTTTGAAATATCTGCTTTCCCTAGGGCCATCAGCTCGAATTTAGGCAAAACTTCGTTTATACCTTTATTGTCAAGACAGATCATTCCGTCTGACTCTCTGGTTGGGTACAGGACGGTTTTTTGCTCAGGTAACATCACTGATACTGGCTCAAAAGGTTTCATGTTATTCACACGGTAGATTTTTCAGGCTTGACCTTAAAAATGGAAGTTCAGTTGGCTACATGTCTTTCTTTAAGAGGACCCTTGTGCCGCAGGGGGATTTGTTCTAGTGTCATTGGTCAGAATTTCCCTCGTGTCCCTGCTGCTGTGCAACATTTCTTGGATGGATGATGTATGTTCTTGCTTCTGTTCCGTGCTTTAAGTATTGAACTGAAAACCTTGGAAATTACACCTGAATTTGGATGGAAAGCTTTTGGGTAAGAGCAGGTAACTGTGTTCAGAGTGGAAAAAAAAAAAATCAGTCTTATATGGAGAGTAACACAGGAGTGTTGCAGAGTGCTCGTTGCATGGGGTTTTACAAGATAAGGCTCGTTATGTGCCTTGAGTCACACTTACACCTTGCTTTGCTCTCTGCTATCTGTCACGCAGAGCGTTCCCTCCGACACATTCTAATAAAACCGAGAGGTGTATTTTCTTGTAATAAAGAGGCAAATCTGAAACAACGGTAGGAGAATAGGAGGGCAATGGAAGGGCAGATTCATTTTGTGATCATTGTGTGAAATTGTTTATGCTATCATGTATTCCTCATTGCTGAAATCGTCTAACAGATTTCCTGCAAATTTCGTATTATGCTGTGCTACAGCTGGTGACCTATATGCTGTCATCTGCATGGTTTTTTATAGCAAGAATTTGAGTTTGAATTAGTTTTCTTCTCTATTATTTATTGATAGCATGTTTTTAGATAACCAAGGAGGAAAAAAAATGAATAACAGGGAGATTTATAAGTCAAATGATGAGAACAGAATTTAGCCTGCTGTATAGTAATTGAGTGGCAAAAACAATTCCCCCTGTTGAAGAGAGATTAATCAAAAGATTAACCAAAACCACTTGCTAACGGCAGTGCTTGGGACAGTCTGGAATATGTACTATGCAAAATTAATCCTTCCAAATTGCTAAGAAACTCAGGGACTTGGAGATTTAACCCAGAGTGCTGCAGTTAGTAAACCGTTTCCAATCAGTGTGTCACGTTTGTAATTCTATTTTGTTTTGTTTTGCTTCGGAAATATAAAATCTCAGCCATGTTTGTGCCAGGGGTAAAACCCTTTCCTGGACTGTGACATCCCTGTGTCCCTCAGCTCCTGCACAGGTTGCACAGGGCTGGGACTCCGGAGACTGCTCCAAGTTTTGCGGGCTATCTCTTCCATAGAAAATACGGTGGCTACTGTTGATTTTGGGAGAATTCCTTTAGCTTGTGTCTCATTGGCATCTTTGCCCACCTCTAGAACGGATCCCGGCGCAGTTGGTGTAGGCCCTGCGCTGATGGCTTTTAGCCACTTTAGGGTCTGGCTACATAAGCAAAGGGATCGTTCATTAGTCAGCTGTATTGATTTTATGCTGGCTTTGTACAATCACAGCCCTACTGCAAAAGAGGTCTTATTCCACAGTATTGGATGTCACAGAGCTTTGATGGGGCATTGTGTATCTCTAGGGATGATCAAGGGCCGTAATGAAGAGCATGCCTTATTAAGGGGTGTCTATGTAGGTTAACTTAATAGGTGACCTGAGCCATTCCATAGAACTATTTAGTACAAATAATGTCTGCTATGATTAGAATTTGAAATAATCTGCTTCTCAGATCTGGTTCCCGATGGGTTTATTGTGATCAAGGAAAAATTAAGAAAGAAATGAAAAATAAACAATAGTGAAAAGATAAATGAGAATCCTGCACAATTCATTTAGTAAATGGTTTTTTTCCTCAAGTGCCTTTCAGAGAGCAAGGGAGAAAGATGCAGAAGGACAAAAGGCTTCCGGAAATTTCACTGCAATGTTCTGTTTTCTTCAGGCTTTTTCCTCTGCCAAAGCACAATGAAAATCACAGCAAACGGGGAATGAGGCAGCAGCTTTGTCTTTTTTTGTTTTGTTTTTTCTCTTTGTCTTCATGACTGACATACTCAGTGCTTCGCTTTCCGAACTGTCGCCTTCCCTCCTCAAACTGCTTTCAAATCCCACGGAGCTCCTGCGAGGGAGCAACCCTGTCAGCTGTGCCCATCTGCTTCTGACACATTGATGTACACAAGGGCCTGGAAGAGGAGATAATCCTTCTTGCTCTTGCCCCACTTTTCTTTCTCTCAATTTTCCCAGCCCAGATTTTCCTGGAAGTTGGGGTTTTTTAAGTAATTTGGGAGCCAAGCAGGGAACCTTAACTCCATGAACCTTCCAGCCCTGGTGGCTTTGCTCCTGTAGCTGGAGTTCAGTCTTGCAACTGTCCTGCCATGTTTTTGGAGATGACCCACTGACAGGTACTCGGGCTACTCCAGGTCCTTCCTACAGCGGGATCCGGCATGTCAGGGAGGACATCTGACACCTTCATGGCGATCTCTGCCAAACGTGGTTGGAGACCACAGCAGTCAGAGGGGCCAAAGAGAGTCTCAAAAACCTCTCCTGAGCTAGAACAGGCAAGGCTATGAGATGCTGTGACACATGGCAGGGGTACAAAGAAGGTTTCCTTTGCCGTGATAACCAAGATGTTTCTTAACTGCTAAGTGCTGAGGTCCAGAAAGCCACGGGTCTCTGTAGGGCTGTGAAATGCAATGTAACTTTTCCCTTGCCTCTAAGAAGTGCTCTGGAGGGCGAGGTAAGCTAGCAAGTACCCTGAGTTTACCATTCCCTTTGCTGTTGCTGAATTTTTTTGTTCCACAGTATCAAATTTCCCTGAGCACATAGCGAATCAGTGTAAAAGTATGGGGTGATTAAAACCAGGCAGCAGAAAAGTAGGATCCCATTGACTGTCTAAAGGGTTTTCTTCAGAGGATAATCTCAGTATTTTGCTGTTGCTTTCTTTTTTGCCACTTCAGAGACCTTTAAAAATGTACTTGTTTGCTGCAAAAAATGGATTAATTCTTGTCAAGTAGCCAGTTTTCTTTCTAGGTGATAGCCAAATATAAAATACTTAAGCAAAACTACCACCGTTCGTTCTTCATCAGATACTCTGGCTCGTTATTGCATATTCTGTGTGGAGCTTAAATGAGTTCCCATGTTACGTATTTTTGCGACAGAAAACAATAAGCATTTTTTTCATCACTGATCCCCTCTGTATTTGGGGGGCAGAGGGGAGGAAGGCAAAAAAGGAAAACCAAACCAAAGCAGTATTTTTTGAGTGAGCAGTTAGGGGCTAAAACTGCAGCAGACACGTTGCTTTGCCTGGCAAGGCACTCAAACACCGCTGGAGTTTCAGGGTTGGTACTGTTGCAATTTCTGTGTGGTTTCCTTTTGACATACTGCAGTTTTGAGCTCCTGAGGTCCCCTGAGGCTTTATGTGGATTGAGAGAGCCTTAGTTAAGCTTGATTTGAAGCAGCACTCTTGGAGCCAAGACAAAGCTTTCGTATTTCCTAAAGAGCACGTTATCCTCAGAGCACTTAATTTGTGCCCTCTACTTTTGCTAGTAAAAGAGGCAAGTGCTGCTCTGTCCTCCATGGGGTAGTAGCAGGGTTTTATTCCCTTCTGCCTCCCCCGCACATCTGTGTTAACCATAGTTATTTACCTGTATTTACCTGCAGATCGTAGCAAGGATTCTTGTATTAATAAGGTGATAAAAATGAAGCACAGGAGGATATTTTGCTTTGAGCCTAGTGCACATCTGGAGGCTTTTTTTGTCCCACTCTGCCTGTGCAAAAGGCTATCTCAGAAAGCAAGGGAGAGAAAATGTGCATTAGTAAGTATGTGATAATGCTTCACAAATAAGAGAAGTGGGAGAAGAGCAAGAGAAACATTATCCACCAATATTGCGATACAGGTAGAAAGTCTTGTAGCTGAGCTAGCAATGTACAGAAAACCTAATTCCCTGGATATTCTCCCTAATCTGATGGCCTCTTTTCACTGCTGATTGTTGTCCTATTTATTCTTACCCTTGGCCACAACTCATACAGCAGATACAAGTATGGAATGGCATAATCCTCCTGAGGTTCTCAGTCCACATATCAGGTCATAAATATCTCTCTCTGATGCATGTGGCAGAGACTTAGCAATCGCTGAGCAGAAACCCCTTGCTGGCAGTGCCTGGGAAGCGGAAGCACAGCTGCCCTGATCACACGCAGAGCAATGTGCTTGTGGAGCGTCTCATGTGGTAGTGTTTGACCAAACAGAATATGGGTACGAGTACTTTATATGGCAGCAAGCACCCTCCTGCCCAGGACACACAGATGATGGAGACTCGCCCTTGCTGTGCAGACGTGAACCTGGCACAGTTCCACCAAGGTTGGTGGGCAGGCTGCTGGTGGGCAGCAAAACCTATGAGATGAGAAGTTGCTCCATGCTGTCGGGTGTTACGCAGCTCTGTACTTGTTTATGCCTACATGGGCCGTGGGCTGGGATAAAAGGAAAAAGGAGGATGAGATCCAGCATCCATGAATTCCACAGGGTGGGACTAAGGATA
>KZ509164.1:25788-42510 GCA_002844005.1 Limosa lapponica baueri | reverse complement strand
ATCTGAGCCATTATTTGTCTGAGGCTGAGCATGCAGAAACTGAGCCCTCCTAAATCTGTGTGCAATCCTGGAAATGCTGACTTTAACTTTTTAACCCTCTGCTAATTTGCCAAAGTAATATTTTATTCCCCAGCTCACTGTACCTGCAGGATGTACCCTGCTAGACGACTGCAGCATCTCTAGAGGAAATACCTTTTCCTTCTACAGAAGCAAATGTTGTCAAGCTGGCAGACTGAACGGAAAGAGTTCACTTTATGCCCAGAGACACCTGCCTCGGGCATCACGTCCCTGACATTCAGTTTTCACTGCCTGTGGCTTTGCCCCTCCCAGGCTGCTATTATCAGCCACCCTGTATTCTCACGTTCCGTGTATCTGCCAACAGATGTAGCAAAATTAAACCGCATCTGTTGGATAATGTCTTAAGTTTCCTGCGCTGTTTAGGTCTCTTTGGCCTACAGTCTCCAAAGACAGATTTAAACTGCTGGTTTGCCTACGGCTTCAATCAGAGCTGCTCGCAGAGCTACGTGCGTGTGTGTGAGCCTTCCCCTGAAGTCATTTTCCATGTTCCCTGTTTACAACAGCCAGGCACTTCAGCACAAACTGTTTTTGACAGGGGAATAACATGTGTACTGTGCGGGAATATTTAGCACGAAAGATGTTCACTTTGCTGGAATTTGCATAGGAAAACTCTGCCCAGGGCCCTGACTGGGGAGCCTCGTCTGATCTGCAGTAAGTGCAAATGGACAAACAAATTATTTCCAGTCCCCAAGACACTGTGCAGAATTTGCACAATTTCAAAGCTAGTTGGGAGGAGGAGTTTTACAAAGCCTTGGGGCAAGGTACTCAGAGGGGTTGTGAAATGCCAAAAGGATTTCTCAGTGGGCAAAACAAAGGTTATGTTTTAATACGGGAGAACGATCTCAGATAATCAAGGGAGATCTTAAGATTTCCTCCCACTCCTCACCACTTGATGCTACCAAAACATATGTTTTGCTACCTCTCAGGAGGCACGAATTAATGCTATATTTGGCTGTCAGTGAGTTTCTATTGGTTTTCTTCTATTCAGCAATCACTGTCCTAGAGATGTCTCAATTCTCGCACAGGAAAGAATGTTTTTACTGATAAAATTCCCCTAGGAATAACACCAAGTAGTCTTCAATTCAGCTAAAAAATATGCAGGCATATTACCAAATTGTAAACTATTTGGACAATGAAGAATCTACATATAACCAGGCTTTTTTTTTTTTCCTTTTTTGGACTTTGAGACTTAAATCCCATTCCCCTTTGGGCTTCTCTGCAGGGCATAAGAAGATCCTTCCTCTGCCTCTATCCTGCAACACACTCATCCCTATCCTGGAAGCTGTCACTCAGCTGGCCGTGCCAGACAGCAGCCCTGTAACCAGTCTTGCTGGGCTGTACAGAGAATGTTTTCTATTTGTATTGCTGGTGCTAAGTAAATGTTAGCATTTCCTTGATGAGAGCAGTTCTTAGTAATGAAAAAAAAAAACCACATGTGGTAGGCATGAACCTTGGTGTGCCCTTAATCCATTAAATGGACAAACTGAAGGGACAGTTCAGGGTCCAGTGCCTGACTATTCCTTGCTCTGCCAGAGCAGATTTCTGACCTATTTGAAGGAAGTGGTATCTATTCTGAAAGATAATGCAATTGCTTGATTTTCTGTCTCTCTGTGCCCCAGCTTGAAATTCATAAAGAAAAGATTCCCTGAAGTTATTTAATAGTACGCGGTTCTGAGAAAGCCGGAAATCAAATATAATAGATATTTTCTGGTACTGAGATGTTTCTGTGGATGTGGAAAAGGATTAGATGATCTCTTTAGCTCCCTGCCAGACCATCTCCTATGATTATATGCAATCAAAAAAACCCTGAATCAGTCAGCCAATACTTCTCCTAAATACTCCACGGTTCCCTTTTCTTCCCAAAGTACTATTTCTAATGGCAGAGAAGGATGACTTGGTTGGTTTTTAAGGTGTGAGCTGAAAGACTAGTGTTGGTTTTCATTTATCTCAAGCCTTTTTACCAACTATTCATGCTTTCAGTTTTGCAAATTGTGGGTCATGGAGTGGTCAGTTCTCTTGCTCTTTGGGCTGATTTGGCATTTAATCTTCAGAAATTTAGGTGTTGGCTATTTGGGTCTTAGTTCCAGCTGCAGCACTGAATTTCTCTACAGCTATTAGCATATCTCTAATGCTTGCTCTCTTAGCTGTCACTGCTTCTAAGTAGCCGCTACCACTTCTTCATTCATTCGCTTCCTCTACTGTTCACCACTGGCCAGCTGTGAATTGCTGTTCCTTGGCCACTAACCACAGGTTTCTAGGGAGAAATGTAATTTATAGACTTATCTCTGGAAACTCAGACTATATTATAATCCACATTATAATGTAGTTTATTACAATTTGTCCCTTCTCCCAAAGCAGAACGCCAATGTCATGGTCCCCACTCCCTTCTCTTTGTCCTACACTGTCTTTCTGCCCTGGGGTCCCAATTGTATGCCCACATTTTCCTCCTCCCCTCCCACAAACCAGGACCCCAGGCCATAGTTTGTGGTCTCTGTAAGTAATAAAATCTGACTCTCTTCTTTACATTAGTTGCTACTTTAATTATGCAATAATTTCAGTGAAATCCATGGTGCTATTTCGGAGCTGGTGTAATTAAGATGAGAAACCTCCTCTTTCTACAGTGTTAAGTAAATTGTTATCAGATGACATCTGCATGATGACATGTGTGAAGAGAGGCAGTGGTCCCAGCTCACCTAGCATTTGGCACTTGCAGGGCTTTCCTACCTGCCTGCTACAGCTCGCATTGCTTCCCTTCAGACCACGGCTCTATTTTAGTAGGTTCAGACCCCCAGTTAAATTAGAAAGTTATCATTGTTCTACAGAAAAATTGTAAGACCAAATGAATGTTAGCAAGTGCTACGGTATCCACGCTTCTTTCCACTTGTGAGTACTAACTGTGGCACCCTTGCTTTAGATACAATGGTAGAAAGTAAGGCAGGGCACAGCCTGACTTTTTTGTTCCAGATTTATTTATTTATCCTACCTCCAACAGGATGTTGCAAAATCCTACAAGTATCTTCTGGAAAATATATTTATTCAAAATCTTCCAGTATTTCCTCAAAGGTTAAAAAAAAAGTGGATTCAATTCTTACAAAAAATTTGTTTCCATCATCCTGTTTTGTTGTTGAAAGGGAAAAAACATTGATAGAAGAAAGAAAAATCCTAAAAAATTGAGTAATGAAAAATAAATTTAAACAGTTCTGATGACCCCTTAGCTCTGGTCCTAAAAAAATTTGTGAGCAGTATCAAGCTAAGCAGAATTTTAGTCTAATTTTTTAACTTAAAAAAGGCTTGCTTTATATGCTCTTCTCAACAGGGGTGTCTCACATTTACTGCGTACTCCATATCTACTACTGGTCATGCTTTCTCTTCCAACTTCCAAGACAAAGCCGCTTTCCCAAAGAGTAGTAGCTGGTTTGTAGGTCACCTTCTTTGCTTCCCCTTTGACTCTTCTGTACAGCTCTTCTCAGCTTTCTCTGTGCTTCCTCCCCCTTCTGCCCTTTTTCCACCCTTAGTTTCTAGAGGGCATTACAGTATTGTTCCTGCTCGCTTTTCAGCTATTGAGAGATGTATATTTTTAGCAGACATGTCTCTTCTCATCCACTTGGAGGCAAGTGATCATGATAGTGGGAGGGCACCACAGACAGACCAGAGCATCATGCTTTCTAATGGCAGCCTAAGCTTTACCCCTTAGCCTTGGGATGGGTGGCAGGAGAGGGATCTTCCTGACACCCACCCATGTCCAGTGAGAACTCAGAGGAACCCTTCTGCCAATGCCCAAACCAGTTTTCAATCAAATCATACCATGCGCTTAATTTAAAAGCAGTGAGATTTTAAAATCATGACACAATTGCAGCTCATTTTGTTCTTTTCAAGTCTTATCAGATATCCAGATAACAGATTCAAATCTTTCTTTCTGCAGTTATGAGGTAAAGAAACATTTTGTTTCCTTTGTGTGATAAAAAATGGGTTTTGGTCTGAAATATAGAGATTTAGAGGTAGTAAACTGGTGCCTTTGCTCTACATAGCTGAAATGAGAATAGGATGCTTACAAAGTGAATTAAAAAGGCAAAAGAATAAAAAAATGCAGCTTTTCCATTTCATGGAATTGTAATGTCAGTATTAGAACTACTAGTTTAATATGTATATGGGCTGTTTATCAGGAAAAAAAAAATCATCATTTTGTTCAAGTAGGGAAATGACCATCATTTGACAGGTGGGACAGACTGGCTTTTCCACAGCACCTGGCTCATTTGTCACCTATTCAAGATGTCAGATTACATGGATGGGCAAGTAAAGGGAACATAACTGTAGTGTGAATTAATTTGTTGCTTAAAAATGGAGCTTTGAAATATGAAAAAAAAATGGAGAGGACATGCAGAAGATAACATTCAATTTAAGGGGAAATAACTATAATGAATCAGGCCATCAAAACCTAAGCTTGGATACTTTCTTAAACCTGACCATTAGAATTCAAAACATTTTGTACATACAAATTTTTTTTTTTTTGCATCCTTATGTGGAAAGTGGACTAAATCTTGGATTCTTTCCTGAAAAATATGCAAAAGGTTAATATATTCCACCACATACAGGCCTTGTTTCACACAATTTGAGTGATTTAGTTATGCAAGTATTAGATATGCAGCGGGTAACTCCAACAGGAACTATGGTTTAATATAGTTTAGTGTCAACGATCTGACAAACTGACAGGTAAGCTAGAACTATTTAAGTCAAAAAATAAAAAAAAATAGGAGAACAGCATGATTTCTGGAGAACAAAAGTTCATCCTTGGGTCCGCTCCTAGTTATACTTGCATGAATCAGAAATAACTCCAACAAAACAAGATTGGAGGAGCAGGCATTTGCTGTTGAACTGCACAAGTCCCGGAAAACGAACTTCAGTGCTCTTGATATTTACATTTGCCTTTTAATGTCATCCTTCGGATTTTCATGCTTAGTGTTCTATACAGATTTAACTGGGCTCCCAGGCAAAAATACATAATTATGAAGTTTTCTAAAACCTGTATTATTTAATTCACTGGCCATCTGCTGGATAAATACCTAATTAATCCTCTTTGTTATTTATAGATCATATCACTATATGCTCCAAAAAGAGCTGCTTCAGTCTTTTGGGTAAATACTGAATAAATCTGAAACAAAAATGTTTAGGTATTTTTAAAGTAAAATTACGTAAAACTGCTATAGTGCAGCAAAGACATTAAAATGGCTTTTTTGTTGTTGTTGAATCCATTATAAATGAAGGAAAAATTGTGTGCCACTTGTTGCTATTTTACATGTGTAAGACAGACCTCAGACCCCAGAACTGCCTATGACAGTGTTGTGGAAAGCATTTGGTGTTCAAAGTCAAAAGAACACAGCTGATCCTTCTCCGCCAAACACCTACACGGTGAACAAACACTTTGCATAAGAAGGGAAATGCCAAAATAACAGAATGGAGCCTGACAAGGAGTAAGACTATCACCATTGCCACGTTTACCCATGGACAGCCCCTCACGGGCACACACCGTTTCACATGCTACAAACGGGGTCCCAGCCTGATCTTGTCATTAGGAGGAAGGGAAAAGAGCGAAAACAGACTGGTAATAACTAGAGAAAGAAAACCTTGGCTTGCTGTACCTGTTCAAGGGAGACGCGTTCGGGATCTTCCCTGCCTGAGCCACTCTCCACTTTCGCTGCCTGCCACAAAGGCAAACCACATTTGCGAGGCGGAGTGCCTGGCCGTGCCATCTCTGCCTACATGGTTATGGGCTAAAGCACCTCAGCCAGCAGAGAATGTCCCCTCACTTATGCTGGCCTGACTTGCCATACTTGCTATGCACGAGCTATGCAGTAGATATACAGGAGCATGTTGCTCCTAGAGCTGATGATCACCTTTTCTTGCAGTGTATACAAGAGAATACGGGGGATAATTTGGGCAAAACAGAGCTCACTGGACTGGGCATGCACCTGGATGACAGAAGCACTTTTCTTCTCATTGCCATCTTAGGAAAGCTACACTGTAAATCTCTTTTTCCAACCTTTTAATAAGGTTGATAATACATCAGATCTTGAAGATTTGTATTTTCAGTTAGCCTGTACAGGCCTTCCACCAAACATTAAAAACCTATAAACGCAAGGATGCTCCCTGCCTGCTAAACAGATATATTTCTGCTGATCAATGTCTGCTCCTGTGTGCAGGGGCATTTTGTACATTACATTTTATACATTTGCACAGATCTAGAAGGCAGTAAACCATTTCTTCTTATTGGGTTAGAGATGTTCCTCCATGATTTCTGAGCTAAATATTCATTAAGTCATTCTTATCAACAAATTAATATGTGTGTTTTTTTAAGAACCCGCTCAGAATGCTAATTTTAGGAAGACATTTGAACTAGAATCGAAATTTCTCTATATGCAATTTATATATCCACTTGAAAATATGGTTTTGTAATGAAATGCTGAGAGATCCTTAATTATTGCAGCTTTAGTGGCACCATTATAATACTAAGAAGAGACCATGTAAAGAATAATTCCCTTCAGCAGCGATTTGCTGACTACACACCTGCTTCAGCAAATGAACACAGAATACAGTGTCAAAGCATCCTTTTGACTTAGTGCTGCTTTCCCACTCCCTTGGTCTCAGTATATCTTGCACATGACTGACAAGTATATCTGCAAAATAATAAAATGTGAGGAAAAAAAAATAGCCTTCTAGTTAGTGTTTCTGCTGATGTATTAATTCATTTCACTTCCTATGTGATATCACCATTATGTCTAAGCAGATTTTATGAGAAGGCTCACTGAAGTGAAAATCAAGCCAATGAATCGTTTAATATGAACTAATGAAAACCAGATATAAAAGGCTTTCACAACTGGTTTGGAGCTTTAATTGTCAAGCTGATGTAAATTCAGAGCACTCCTAAGTAAAGCAAAGGGACTGCAATGCAGAAAATGGGATCACTTTGCGATAATTGGTTTTAATTAAATAGTCATATAAACAGCTCTGTCCTGCAAGATACTAAGTGAAATAAAGAGTTTTCAAGGTAAAAGTTGGAAATGCTAAAGTGTGAAAATGGCAAGTGCATTATCATTTGTGCCTTCTGCCTTGTGCTTCACCTATAACTGCGGATGAATGTGTCTTGCTCTAATTTAAATAATCAATCTTGCCACAGTGCCATTTATTTTTGCTTGATCAACAAATGCTTCTTCACTGCACAGCCTGAAACCCAAACAAACTGGGTATGACTGATTTCCTGCTTGAGCCTCTCCCATTATTACACTGCAGAAATACTCATAATGCCAAGTCATGGACTTGGAGTCTACTGTCTTAGCGTGTTCTTCCCTTGACTGTACTTGTTAAACTCCTGCTGGGGTGAAATATGCCCACAGACAGATATCAGTATGATTTCTGTGAGACAATTTGTGTTGCCACATTGATAGGCACTTGCAAATAAAAAAGAAGAAAAATAAAGTGTATAACACTTTTCTCCCTAGCTGTGTTCCAGAAATGCTGAAGGAGATTTGAGAAAAGCATGTTGCACTTTATCTATATCTATGACTTTGCATTTAACATAGAAATCCTGGGAAGCAGTGGCTACAGTACACTCTGAAGAGTTCATTCTTCACTAGTTTTTTTCTTATGTTGTTGTCATATGTCTTCAGTGGGTACTTAATATTCAGGTTTGATAATGCTTCCCACCCACCTTGCTCTCATCTTGTATTGGCAGAAACAGTCAACCTGTGGATGATGCAAGGGAGGATCAAGCCCTATATTCCTAAAAACACCATGCTGAATGGCACCTGTTTTTAAGATTATTTAAATTCCATGCAGCCCACATGAATTGAGAGACTTATTTAACCAGAATTCAGTGTTACGTAATAAAAGTCATGCAGAAAGGAGAGGGAAAGTATCTCCTCACACTGAAGGGATTAACCAAGCTTCATATTATGGAATTTAAGTTTTTATTATGTGCAGAGACTTAACTACCCTCCAGGACAGTGGTGTAGAGCAGAGTAAATTCTGTTCCGGTAATCATTTAATTTTGGCAGTCTTTCATATTTCAATATATACTTTTAGCTAAAGTAATTTTTAGATTTTGAAGCTAAGATAATTACTTTGAGGTAAAGGAAACTTGAAAAATCACATCCATCCAAACCCTCCATCTAAAAAAAGCACCACAGCAGAATTCAAGGAAAGAAGGGATTCCTCGGGGTATGACTAAGGGAAAAGCCACGCGTCAGTAGACCTTGGCAGCCTGTACGCATTGATCCAAACTGAGGAGGGAGAAAGACTGCTCTGGAGTGTGCTTCACTTTCCATGGTATCACCCCACCACTTTGATAAAATCTAAATGCAGTCTTCTCTTGCTCTGCCCTCGCCCTTTTCTGTCTACTGCCAGGACAACTGGTGATCGGTCTAGCTAAACAGCAGAAGTCAGAGTAAGACACTCCACGTGCCACAGAGATCCTTGCAGAAGGACCTTTCCTAAGTGCAAACACTCAGCTGCTTCCCACATTATGGTCTCTCCACTTTTCTTGCACCCAGCTGTTGGTACTCCTGATTTTAACCTGTTCTGAGATAAAGTTATAGGCGTCCATTCTTTGCTTTCAGAAACACGACAGCTCTTTCGCTTCAGAAAGTCAACACATTACATGCCACAGGGCTGAAATGATGTTGGAAAAAACTGTCCAATGTCACGGAGCTCCCTTAAGCCAGAGGACAAAACCCTAAAGTCAGTCATACAACCTGTGGAAAGGCAAAGGGTTTGTCCTGGTGCTGGTGCCACAACATGGCTAGAGTTTGATGTCATACTATCTCATCACTGGCCAAAGACCGCTTAGGCTTTTGCTTTCCATCATGGCGTTGAGAGAAGGGATATCACAAGCTGTGCGAGGAAAATGGGTCCATACTCCATTTTTGCAAAATTTTTAGGAAGCTGGAGAAGGTTTATGCCAGTGTCTTGTGATTCAACCATGCAGCTTAGAAGGGCACAGTTGCTCCTTGTGCAGGATGTCCTTTGGCAGTACAGTTACCGCTCTTGGTCTGACAAGAAGGTGAATTGCATTTCTCTAGTAGCTTTTTGTGGCATGTTGAATTCCATCCTGCTTGTTGAAACGTACAGTTTAAAAAGAGTGAAGAATAATGTTTGATAGGTTCTATTTAGCATGCACGTTCATCGATCTCAGGGGAACCTGGAATAGAAAGGTCCATGAGGAAGGTAACAATCCATACAAATCAAATGTAACAGTGTGCCTAATACTTGGTGGCAGAATCAATATCTGAAAGACTTTCTGTTTTGATGGCTTTAAATGATGCCACAGAAACCTTACTTCTGCAAGGCTGACGAATGGAGTCAGCAGCGGTGATCTGACAAACACGGGTGAAAACAAACTCAGAATCTGGCCTCCCTGAACAAGACTGACTTTAATCGTTTAATTCATGAAGATAAAGTAACTACAGGAAATCTAGTTTTATCCAGAGCACTCCTGTTTCAATTGATTGGTCTTGTCATATATTGGGAATATGCTTTAGCCCACAAACACCAGCATTTTCTTTGGAAAGGTTTGACTTAACTAGCTGACTTTGTTTGGAGATGCAACAAATTTATACCACACTTAGTATTCACTTCCGAAACAGCAAAACATTCTGCAGAACATGGAACTTTCTGTTCCTGCCAGCTTTATTCTCACTTTCCTCTGTTGTGTGTGCTTGGGTTAAGAAAACCACCTGAATTAAGCACATTTTGATTTTTTTTGCAAGACAAAGTTAATTTTGTGTTTTCCTCATATATCTTCATTATGGCAGACATAATTATCAGGCCATCCATAGCAAAGTCTTTGTTTAATGCATACAGAAGTACAAGTACATATGCTCTGTCTCATTATTTCTCCATTTTCAGTGGAAATATTAAAGAAAAGAGCTAGCTACAGCGTACAGTTGAGTGGATGAAGGACCCCGTCTTTGGAATTCATTTACCCATATGTCTCCCTAATTATATATTATTTTTTGAAGTGCTCAGCACATACTCTTCAGCATGACTAGCTTTCTTCTGTCTACCCATTAGCGGAAGCACCATTACATATTGCATTTGCTCTCAGATTAGCACAGTCGGTCTCCTCGGTACGGTGGAGCCCTTGGAGAGATCAATCAAGCGAAAGTCTTTGCAGGCAGTGGCACTTCTGGTATCGATACCTGGTGGCTTCTGCCTCAGCTCTACCTGGATAACTTCCTCGGAGAGCACACGCTGTGCAAGCCTGTCGCTTTTCCCCACCAGATGGCAATGCGACAGCAAGAGGCCTACTTCAGCTGGTAAGAGGGAAGCAAACGGCACTTTCCGTGTCGCAAGTCATTTCCATGTGGAAATTCACCCCGTTGCAAGTAATTTCCAAGTTATTTCCATTTCATGGATGACGGATGTGCTTGGAAGAGTGTTCTTGCTCACTTCTTTCCTCCTCACCTTTTTTTTTTTCTCTTTTATTCAGTCTTTTGATTTTTTTTACAATACCTACTGTTGTTTACAGCTCGAATGTTCATTTATCTTTTCTATATTAAAGTAGGCTTTTATTCTCTCTTTTGCATTGTAATCATCCACAGCAAAATATAATAACAATACTTATCATGTACATAAGGCTTCACATCTTCAAAGCACTGTAGAAAATATCCCCACTTCTGCGAGGTAGGTAAGCAAAGTCAGCTACGTGCTACAGAGAGAGCAAGAGAAGCCGTTAGGTAAGTAACGTAGCCAAGGAGAGACCAAATTAGCCGCAACCATGCTTCAGAAGTTCTTTCCAATCTTAGGTGCTGACCGTTAGATAACACAACTCTGCTGCTGTATTTACAGCTGTTTCTCTTTGTTCTCTTTCAAATGTCCAAATCCAGGTTTTGTCTTTATTTTGGAAGAACATTTCTTACTTCATTTCATCTCAGAACACGATAGGATTTTTTTCCCACTACTTGTATTTCAAAGCAGAATTCTTTTGCTGCTCAACTAAAGCAAGGTTCTTCTTACTGGTACCTCTTTTTGTAGTTCAAAGCAGTGTTTTTTGACTTCTTGTAGTTCAAAGCAGTGGTCTTTCTCTTGTAGTCTAAAACCAGGGTTCTTTTTAGCTCAACCCTAGATAATTTGTTCATCTCAGTGAATTAGATATGCTATACATAAGTATTTCGGACATTAACTCTTTCCTTCAATACCAAAACTAATCACAGTCAGTTTCAAAATCTTACTGCTTCCCATCATCTCCTTTAGCTGGCTGTTTTTATCATGACGCCGGGCGTTTTCCATTTTGTATCTAATAGTGATGCTATTTTCAGTGCAGACATAGACGTGCATAGTGCATAGACCACGGTTTCAAATGGAGCTTCCATATTTGTCTGATTCTGGGGAGACTCCTTGTTTTGAGACACTGACACGTCTAGAAAGACTTCCCACCATCCTCTGTATTTCTGAAAATGTGCTCCTGACTTTTTTCGTGCTTTCTGAAGTGCAGATGAGTTACTGGTCTGTGTTTCTCTTCCTCTGATAGTCCCTGATAGTCCAGAACACCAGGCTAATGGCTATAGCTAATGATGAATCGTGCAAGCAATACAATGAATTCAGTTACTTACCTGACACATCACATAGGATACTGGCTAATACATACTGTAGTTTGAAAAACAGACTTTTTTCTCTCACTTCTTCATACTGTCAGCCATTTTCTGCACATAACATAAATGAGCTAAAAATTCTCTAACCCAGACAAACATTCTTTTTTAAAAACATTTAATGAAATGTCTCTCAGTGAGTATTTTGGGACAACCTAAAATTATCAAATGCAATTTGGAGACACTAGCTTGTTCCACTGAACAATTTTTAACCCTTGCTTATCCTACATTTCAAAATGTCTCTCTGTGGAATGTCACTGGAAAAGATCTGTGCATGATACATTATAATGCTGTACAGAAAAGGAAAGAAATAACTGGGAAACATTTTTAAATCTACACAGCTCTTAGAAGGGAGGAATGAAACTAGAAAGACTGCACAATGGGGTCACTGGAAGAGATTTTTAGCTGTGGGCTACCTCCTTGTGTGCTTGTTTCATCTACCAATTGCACCTTGTGCCCTTTGGCCTCAGTGATAGCATTTAGCGAGGAGGAGGAGGACCTACAGACCCGACACGGCAGAGATAGAATGAGTCCTGCAAATGAACAGGGTTTTTCAAACTCTGCTACAGAATATATGTGAGAATCTGCTTTTCCATCTGCAAAATGGGTTTGATAATCTCTGTTTCTCTGAGAGATGATAGAAACTTATCTCAGTCATACCATCAACCGGTATAAAAGTGCTGTGGCTCCGTCTATCATGAATCTGTGCTATCCTTATACAGACCATGTAACAGAAATATATTCTGGTCTTTGATTAATAATACATAAAGTGGTATCATTTAAGCACGAAAGATTAAAAAACTAGAACTCCTTAAAGTGATTTACAGTTCTGGCAATTGAAAACTTTTACTACCTCACTGCATGTGCTGTAGTCTCAAAGAGCGAGCGCTCATCTGGTCTCAAATGTCACCACACCATTAAAAACAAGAGGCCTTGGGATTCCCCACTGTGCAACTGGGGCTCCAGCTTCTTATATAGTTGTTCATTTCGTGTCTGCTTGTGTGCTGAAAATCCGGTCTCAACAAATTTAATTTTTTCACCTAGTACTCCCTCTGCTCCTTTCTGAAGAAGGAAAAACAGTTTTCCTGCGAATTGGCTAGAAGCTCTGTTAGCTTTCTTCTCTCTCTGGAGGAACGCATTTTAGTCATGGGAATGCAGCTGATAATGGCTGTAGAAATAACACTTCAGCTCAAAGTTTCTTTAAGCACTACTTTGTCTGTCACCTGAGTATTCTCAGGAGTAAAAACTGTTGTTATTCTACCTGCACTGAAAAATGCGTGTGTTTTTGAAAGCATTTCTCTCTTACCCACAAATATGCATACACAATACCTACTTCTGCTGAACAAAAAGCACTTACACTTATCATTATACTCCTGTTTAAGTCCTCCCCACAAGTTTCTCCTATTCCTTCCTGCTTTATTAGTAACATATTTGTTATTTGTTATTTTCCATGTCATTTAATATCTAAGAATACAAAGCCCATCTTCTCAGTCTTATCTTACAGAAAGAGGGATCAGGTCCCCAGAAAGATGGAAAAATAAAGACAGAATTGCTCTACCTAGTATCACCAAGGACTCAATAGTTTTATCTACCAACCTTTGTATCTCCATTCAGTGGAAAGCTAAGAAATGGTGTTAAATCATTTAGCATCAAATACTCTTTGAGCCGATGTATTCCTACTTCCCAAAAGAGTAGCTGTGGTCATAGCACTTACCCACAGGGAAGCCAGCAGAACACACACAAGTGTGCATGGCAGCCTAGCAGTGTACACTGCTGCCATGTTCTTCAGGCCTCTTGTAAAATGTCAGGCTCTTTTATACATGGATAAAGGAGACATGGATAGGTCTAAGATCAACACTAAGGAATTCGGTTTATTCCTCTGCACATTATTTCATAGCTGTATCCTACATGAAAATAGCCAGCTTACTTTCGCATACCCAGTTAACTATCCAGAATAATTTTTTTCGCCAGTGCAGCTGTGCCTGGATGACTACAACATAAAACAAAATAAATACAACATTAATAGTGGAGCTAGGTCTAGTGAGTTCAAGGAGAGATTAATTTGATGTAACATAGCCGCTGATGAGGCTGAAGTTCCCCACTGACATGTATGGTTCAACCCTATGAAGCATGTATGTAGAGGGCTGAGGACTTCCACACTGATAGCGTTCAAAATTCACAGACCAAACAGCTCACCAGAAAAGAACTGGGGCCTTGTTTTCCAACAAGGAAAGGTGCCCTACAAGGTGCCCTGAGCATCAGTGTGAATTACAGCTCTCACAGTGATGTCCCCTGGTCACTGTGGAAACCTTTTCCAGTAAAAAGACATCAGCACCACGGTAGGTGGGAGACAGTGGGAGCTGCCTGGAAGTACCATTAGACTGTTCCTGGATGGGGTAAGATGGACACCCTGCTTACACTTCTGCCAGGAAACAGTCCCTCTGTTCCTCTCCTTGCCAATCGCCCTGGATAGCTCTCAATGCACTGCTTGCAAAAGTATGTCTGAATTACTTACTTGCAAAAAGTAATTTATCAAATTGATTTAGTCTCATTTCCTGTTTGTGGGACTATCCACATGTAAGTCACGATTTCCTCAAATGTATTCATTATACAAAGTTAATTTTGTTTAACCATGTGGCCTGAATATGAACTGTTCTCTGTATTTGATCTTTCTTGCTCCAAAAAGATTGGCAAATAATTGTAGGAGATCAAATCTATCATGTGGCTTCACTTCTGTCTCTTGACTGAGTGAAAGCAGGGTTGGATGTGAAAGCTACAAAAAGGGGGTTCGGTGAATGCTTTGCATGTGACTCCAGGAATGAGAATAGGATGGCTCCCGCACTCACAACTTGAGTAAAAGACCACTGGCTGGCACACACGGGGCCAGCGTGAATTCCAGTCAATGGCATCCCTGGGAGAGATTGCTGCCTTCTGCTCATTTCAGTGACTGACATCCCCAAGCAGGTCTTTTGTCAGCATACATCAAGACTGAGCCACTGAGGAACTGGTCCTCGTATACTCCCCAGTTTGTTCACCTCTTTGGTGAGAACTTATAAAAATTATTTTTTCCGCACAGTAAACTACAGCATATCTTTTTAAAATACCATTATATAACTTTTTTCTGTGAGTGACTCATCTCTCTGTTATGTCACTGTTACATTAGTAAATGCACTGAAGATGTTCCTGATTTAAACAAACAAGCAAGAGGGCAATCAGTACCTACATACTCAGGCAAACAATCCAGAAACTGAATTATAGATAGGCCTAAAGTAAATGTATGAATGTGTTCAAGCTGATTTGTTGACTCAGTTCTATAAACACCTCTTGGATTTTAATCTACACTCTTCTGTTTTCTGTTTTTATGCATCATTCTATTTTTTTTACTACTCATCTTTTGTGTTAGATTTCTTCATGTATTTTGTCATTCAGAGGCTTATGAATGCAGCACATTTCAAGATGTGGAAGTGATATATATATCTGTTTTTCTCAGGAAAAATAAAAAAATAAAAATAAAAAAAAGCATAAAGAGTGAAGAATATGTAGCAGCAACAGCAGCATCTGCAAATATAACAATAACAAAAGCAACAAGACTTGCTATTCATATCTGAACCAATCCTGCATTTCCCATTGTGTTTTACTGAGGCATCTGACTTTATCTAGGCACTATCTGTCCCTCTCTGTCTCCTGCACTCTCTTTGGTGTACATCTCCACTGTGGGGTTGGTCTGCTGAGCCTTTCTGCCTCTTCCATTTTCACTAAATTCAAGTTAGACCTGCCAGTTAGAGCCTGTCAATCGATTTAAATGGCTAGTGTAATTGCTTCCTTTACCTCATCATCTTCCTAACCTTAAAAACATCAAAAAAACCCAGAGTTCTTTGTTTTCAGGGGAAGAACAGGACAGAGAAGCTTTTTAAGACTGAGGACAGCATCTGGGTTCATGATACTCAACTCTTAAGATTATCAACCCCTAATGTGAGTGAAGGGGTGGGGGGAAGCACACAGGAGAGAAAGCATTTTCAGAGTGGTAGCTTAAAAAGAAACAGGCAGCTATTTGTAGCAAAAGAAAAAGTAAATTGTATTGATTTTACCAGGCACAACTGTGATGGGTATATGGATGTGAAAATCAACTTGGATGAAGTGTTTACCTATTCATCCTTTAGTTTGTACGCCTGCATTTTCTTCCCCAAACAAACAGTCCTGCAGTCCTTCCTTCCTCTTTCTTTCTATCCTTATGTCCATCCTAACAAACCAACAAATATTTAAACTAGCGAACCAATATTAGTAAATTGTTGCTGCTCCCCGTGACACTAGGTGTATACCACTGCACTCAAATAAGTCAGAGCAAGCCCAGTCTGAACAAAAAAAACCAAAAAAACATATAGCAAGCCATTGGATCTGAATTTAACCTATTTTACATCTGCTTAACACCAGCACAACAAAACAATTAGGTCGCTCGTTTGTACAGTATATCTAACTGTATTGGATTGGTGGCTTATCTAATTACTTTTGTATGCACTGGATTTTCACGCATATAGATATTTTCTGGCCTGATTATAATTGTTTCATTTAGTTCCATAAATCAATTTTGGCTATAGATTGTTTTATCTAAAATGAACTAGATAAAGAAGCAGATACATTTCATATTACTAATTGTTTAACCACATGTCCTAGATACAGCATCTCAAATTTATAACTGCAAATTGAAGGCTAGCTCCTTTTTTTTTTTTTTTTTTCTTTTTCCTGAATTAAGTTTGGGAGCTATGCTTCATTAAACCCCTGAAATAAATGACTTTGACAAGATCTCAACTAATTCTTCTGCTCCTGGACCTTTCCTTGGAAGAGCGGAACACAGTGCCTCTGTGGCTCATACTTAACTCTCCTCCTCTTCTTCCTTTTTTTTTTTTAATCCGTGTCACTTTTATCTAGCACCCATCCTACATGTGTGACAAGCAGCTGAAACTAGGCTGTTGTTGGTTTCTAAATATATATCACTGTGTGAACACTT
>KZ509162.1:25132-38974 GCA_002844005.1 Limosa lapponica baueri | reverse complement strand
GACCGTTATTTTAAGATTTTAAGCACTTCTACTCCCGTGTGTCTTTCAGGGGATTTGTGATCCCAAACAGCCGCCATGCCGAGAAGCACAAGACTAGGGAACTGCTAAGGTACAGCAAGCAAGCCAGAAGAAGTAGTCACTAAGCTAGAGGAAAGGAGCACATAGCCACACCGTGATCCAAGCCAGGAGGAACGGAGTGCATACAGGAAGGTGAAAAGCAGAAGACAGGTTTCTTGGCAACAGCAGGATCTCAGCCCCCAAAGCAGCATCTTCATAGACTGGCTACTGACTGAAGTGTGTGCAGGAGGGTCTAGGTAGGAAAGAGGAAAAGGAGTTGCTACAAAAATAGAAAGAACAGCAAACACTGAGTGTCCACAGTTCTCTAAAAACCTCCAGCTGGGTTTTAGTAGCTTTTATAGCCCAAAAGAAAGCAGAATTGTGTTGGAGCTTCCCCAGAGAGAGGGTGACATCAGGGACAGTTCAGAGCCTCGGCCTCTTAAACCAAAGACTGGGCGCATTGGAGGGCTGCACTTACGTTTGGAGGCAATTTTAAACACCAGCCCTTTAGTCTGTCGCTTTGTTCCACCTTCCCCCTCGAGGTCGTGCTCAGCACTCTCCATGTTATCAAGGAGCTGTTCATCCTGGAGCTTATCCCTGCACAAGAAGGACCAGAAGTTACCCCAGGGGACACGTCTTACTCCAGAGGCCCACGGGTACCCAGTAGCAATGGATTCTCTGGGGTAGGGCAGGAACCAGTCATTGTGTTAGTCTCCAGCACCTCTCCTGTCCTCTGGGCAACAGCCCAGGACTGGAAGAGCTCAGCAAGGCAGGGACAAGGCCAACGTGAGTAAGCCGTCTGCTAACATCTAGACCAAGCCTACGTGGTCATGACAGGTTAGCAAGAACTCTGTGACAAGGGAGAGGAGTCTCAACTCACACCTCAGGACAGAGGGTGGCATTTTCCTGCAGTTCCCCAGCCCTCATTGGATGTGCAAAGCCAGCCACATCCAGCACAACCCTTTTGGGGGGCTTACTCTTGAACTCCCATTCCCAGCTCCTGGATTTTCTGCTCAATAGCCGTTTCTACTTCACTCTTCTCTAGCGAGTACTCCACAAAGAAAGCTTCCAAAATGAATGACACAAAGATACTGAAAGAAATGATGGGCAGAATTACACAGCAGCATTTCCTTACTGGCATCCCCCCTGCTTTTGGGCATCAGCTACTGTCTCAGTATTCCCAGGCTCATTCCCCAGCCCTCTATCCCCTCCTCTGCTGGAGATGGGGAGGTCTAAGGTAGAGCAGCAGTCACTGGAGATAAGAACAGATGCAGCAGCTTCCTCTATGACATGTTCTACCTGTCTCTAAGTGTCACACTGTGTGTGACCCTGGGACCATCAGCAGTGCCCTGGCAGGGGGCAGAGCCCCTCTTCCCTCCAAAGTGGATGAGAGCAACCCAAAACTTACTTGACAATAATTATCACCATCACAATGTGAAAGGCAATGAAATACAGCTTCGCAGGCTGAACCGTCACATTGGCAAATCCATTGGCAAAGAGTATGAAGGGAGTTAAGGGAAAGAGCGCTAAAGGAAGAGAACATCTTGCTGTAGAGCAGCACTGAGGGAGGAACCAGGTAACAAGATAACACTGCCCAGAACAACACACCTTCCCAACAAAGCCCTCTGCAGGAACCATTTCTCTCTCATCTGGCACTATGTGCACAGGTTTGTGCAATACAAGGAGAAGAGGATTACAAAATGGATCACCAAGTTTGGACCTTTCACCACAAAGGATATCATGCCACTGATTGACTACAGTGAGCTCCATCAGGACGATGAAGGATGATACAAAGTTGTTGAAGTTGTTCTTGCAGTATTTCCCACGGGCAAACAGAGAATCCTTGAGAGCTGGGTTTCCACATTCCAGGGCATAAGGAGCATTTGAGTTTGCAGGAAAGAACTGGATTTTCCCATGGAATAACTCCATACCAATGATAGCAAATACACAGTATACAACCTGGGAAGAGAAACCCCATCTCCTGCTTCTCCAGTGAGCAGCAAGATCCATGGCAAGCTTAGAGTTCCAGCATGTTTTCTGGTTTTTACCGACACAACAAGCTGTTGGGAAGCAGCATAGAGTCCAAGAGACCCAAGCCACTCAAGAGCAATTACCGGGCAGAAATAATGAGCCAAGAACTACAGCCCAAATACACGGAAATGAAGTATTCTCAATCATAAGAGGAAAACCAATTTTTAGGAAATTATTTGAGAAACAGGTTTGTCATTAAGCTTCTTGCCCAAACCATAGTTTCATTCCTTACAGTGTGAAGCCCACACTGCACAGAACACCTTCACTGCCCTGTGGAGCAAAGAAGGATGCCCTGAGCTGGCAACTAGCAGGAACCCAACCCCTTTGCAGATGTTTACAGGTGCAATGACCAAGAATCAAATGGACACTTAGAGTTTCAAAAGCCTGCCATGCAGAGATTTGCATTTATCCTCTTGGAAACAGCATGAGACTTAAGATGCATTCTTGTAAGACTGCAGTGCTTTGAGCTAAGATACCAGGATTTCTTACCAGAGTCAGCCCACCAAATGTCAACATTGTCGGTACGATGTTTATCAGCGTGTTCATGATGACCCGGAACCTACAGCAAATGATTCATTACAACATCTGCTATGTGGAGGCTCTTTTAAAGCCCATGGTTGCTTATTGTCGCATCCCATCCAGCACATGGTCCCCACACACCCTTATGTACAAGTAACTCTCCATAGAGGATGCAGCAACTGGGCTCATGCCAGGCACAGTGGGACAAGACCTTGGGATGCTTTGTTGAGTGGCCAGGGTCAGTCCAAAGCAGCCATGCAGAGCAACTCAAGGCATTGTCTCAGCCAGCTTCTGACACAGCCTGCCACAGAAACCATACCCCTACCCCACTCTCTTCGTTACCTTTGAATGCTGTCAACGATCCTTATTAGCCTGAGGACCCTTAAGATGAAGACAATGTCCAGGATCTGTTGGCTGTTGTACTTCGTGGCTGAGAAAGCAAAATTTTTTTTTTGTTATAAAACAAGCAGAGAAGTGTAGAGATAAAGCCTATTCTTACATGTGTTACGATTATGTCCTTGTCTGTCCACTGTCTATAACAGGTACTTATAAAAAAAAAAAAAAGACTGGGTTAGTTTGCAGAAACCAAAAAGCCTCCCAAGCCCAAGGTGATGGCAAAAGACCACTCAAGACCACTGAGTTTCCCAGATGCATGCAGACTGCTTAAGCTGCACTTACTTGATTTCAGGGTGGTATTGAGTATTGTTGCAGTCAAGGCAGCGAAGATGATGAGAGTATCAAACCTAGCACGAGGGAAGGCAGTGCTGTTAAATATGTGGCAACAGAGAGTGGGCGCTTAAGCTGCCACATGACACGTGAAAGTGGTAAGCCCTCTTCCTCCCATCTATGCCAGGCAGCCCTGCACCATCTCAAACTATTTGTAGGGTGGGACGATGGGCAAGTTCTGTTTAGCAAAACTCTTTCCCCTGCCCAGCCACCATCTTCACATGCCTTTGACTGAGCTAGCAGAGCAGGGCAGAGAACAGTAGTCTGTCAGAGCTAGGAAAAAGCACAATGTCCTCTGATGCATACAATAATTTTAATTCCACCCTGGCACATAAGTTAGGCAGCCCAGTTCTTGAGAAGCTGAACACAAAGATCTTGCCACACATCACACTGCCATTAACACAAACATTCGTTGCACTCACCAGTTCCAGAATTGATTTTTTCCAAAGAACGCCCTGGGTTCATAAGTGTACACTTTCAGGAGTATCTCAGTTATATACAAAGCAAGGAAGACCCACTCTG
The DNA here is from genome assembly GCA_002844005.1 of Limosa lapponica baueri. NCBI lineage: Eukaryota > Metazoa > Chordata > Aves > Charadriiformes > Scolopacidae > Limosa > Limosa lapponica. Next base: position 35,119 of record KZ509162.1, on the reverse strand, counting down.
CATAAGAAATATAGGGGGTTGCCTCATCCAGAGCAATGAAAACAGCATTTATTAGAATGATCACATCGTAAGTCCAAACAAATCCCCTGCAAGAAGAAAAAGAGAAATCAGTTTGCCACTCCCCAAAAGGTAAAAGTTACACAGTTATTTCAGGAGTTCTTTACCTTCTCTTTCAAACATTGTCATTTAGGTGAACTACCTTTACCCACCAGTTCTCTCCAAACCCAAGAGTTTCAGAAAGTTACTAGAGAGTTTAGCTTTGCCCTTGAAAGCAGAGCACAAGCCTTCAAGGTACTCCACTGACAACGCTTTCAGTGCTAAATAAACTCTTAGAGACTGACAGCAGCTATGTTTCTAAAAAGTCAAGCGGCATTTCTCAAGCAGAAAAAGACTGGATGAGTAAAACGGAAGACAAAGCTGAGAGTGGCGGCCGGTACACCAGATGGGTGTGCTGCAGTCAGAGAAACCTGGACAGACTGGGGACTGGGCAGAGAGGAATCCCACCGTGTTCAAAGGGAGATGCATAGTCCTGCTCCTAGGGAGGAATAACCTCAGGCACCAGTGCAGGCAGGGGGTCAACCATCTGCAAAGCAGCTCTGTGCATCCAGAGGGTGAAGGGGGTCTTGCTTGTCAAGTTGAACACAAGCCAACAATGCACCCTGGTGACCAAGAAGGCCAACAGCATCCTCTGCTACATTAGGAAGAGTGTTGTGAACAGGTTGAGGGGAGTAATTTTTTCCACCTACTCGGTACTGGTGAGGCTGCATCTGCAGTGCTGCGTACACAACTGGGCTCCCCAGTACAAGAGACATGAACATACTACAGCAAGCGCAGCAAAGGGTCACAAAAAACGATTAAAGGACAGGATAGTCTGACAAATTGTTCAGCCTGAAAGGGAGAAGGCTTAGGGGGATCTCAATATGTATGTATAAATACCTGATGGGAAGGTGTGGAGAAGATGGAGCCAGACTCTTTTCAGTGGTATCCAGTGAAAGCACAAGAGGCAAGGGGCACAAGTTAAAATACTGGATTTTCCATTTAAACAAAGCTTTTTTATTTTTTTAAATCAAGGGTGGTCAAACACGGGAACAGGTTGCAGAGAGGTTATGGAGTCTCCATCCATGGAGATACTCAAAACCTAACTGGACATAGCCGAGTAGCCTACTTCAGCTGACCCTGCTTTGAGCAAGGGACTTACACTAGACCATCTCTAGATGTTTCTTCCAGCCTCAGGGATTCTGCTATTCTGGGAAGACTCAGACGTGAAATAAAGTACTAGTAGTTCATAGTACCAACTTGGTAAGAGCTGATGAAGCAGCACAATACAGCTTTGCAGCAGAGACTGCTGACATAAGACCACCTTTAAGTGAAGCATTTAGTCTGGTCCTTCAAGGCAGGCCATAAAGCACTTCTTGCTTTCAGTAAGAACTATTTACAGTCAGCACCTACAGAAGAACTGAACAAGAGGGACTGGAAGAGGTATGGACTCACCATTAGCCAAGTCTAGTTTCTCCAAACCACTGAAAGTAGGCTAAGAGCAGAGCTGGTCCACAGAACACTTAAAAACAGAACCCTTAGTGTTTGCCTAAATGCAGTTTGCACTTTCCAGCACGGCACTCAGCTGAGCAACACCACTGCATCAAATGTTAAGAGCTGCTTGCTCCACCAGTAGAGGCTTACCTGTGTCTAACCATGCTGCGCAGGAACTGACTCACTGCTGACTTGTATACACGAGGCATCCATTGGTTCAGTGGATGGCTGCGTATTTTCAGGGTAACCACCTGGATGTTGAGGAGATCTGCCAGTTGTACAAAGGACTTCTTGTCTGCAGTAGGGGAGAGCACTACACATCAGTCTACCATCATTAAAAAAAGATGACGTCTGGCAAATGCAAACCTATATGCACAAGAGCTGCAGAAATCTAATACCCAAGTGGTGTTCAACACAGAACAGCCTGAACGCAGTACTCAAGCAGCTCCTCTGCCCCATTCCTGGGGGACTGGCTCAAGCCATAGGCCAACAACCAACACAAACCTTTAATGATCTGGATGGGCATGATCTAGCACGAGGAGACTGACCCGTCTCTCCTGATAGCCTGTCTCCATCAGAAATAGAGCGAGAGAGTCCAGAGGAATGTGTGAGAAGCCACATTGCTTGGAGGAATCTGATAACAAGGGAGGCTTTCCTTGTGCTGTGCTCAGAACAGGAGGCCCCGTTCTCCATGGCGAGCTTGCCCTGATGTCAAAAGGTCATGAAGAGCTGCTCACAGCATACATGACACATGCTATAGCTACAGGCAGAAAGAACAACCTTTCAGGATTTAAGCAACCTGGAGGGAAGCAGGAAGATGGGCCTGGTGTCCCTCTGGGTCCATTACAGACCACAAATCCCAGTGCCAAAACCCTTGAAGCATCAGGCTCCTGACCCCAGGTGCCTCCCCAATCCCTTGAGCATAGCAGTACCCCACTGCTCACCTATGAAACCCTTCTGCTCATCATCTGAGATGCGTAGCAGCAGCTCTCGGTGGGAGCTGCTGATATCGGGAGCCACCAGCTTGACAAGCTGCTTCCACCGGGCTTCTCGAACCACAAACTGTGCTCCTTCCTCTTCCTTCAGGAGGTTGAAGGCCTCTATCATCTTGCGGTGCTTCATGTAAGCAAGCTTACGGATCTCATTCTAGACAGAGTATCAGGATTCAGGCAGCTTCAGTCACCCTTCCCGCTCCCCCCCTTTTTTTTTTTAAAAAAATGAATTCTTATTTCCATGGCACAGGAGTGCAAGAAGAGACTCAGAGGAAGACACCTGAAGTGATATTAGACATAAAGTACAGCACAGTCAATGGGAATGCGGGGCGCCTCAGTCACCCTTCCCCCCCCCCCCTTTTTTTTTTAAAAAAAAAAAAAAAAAGAAATTCTTATTTCCATGGCACAGGAGTGCAAGAAGAGACTCAGAGGAAGACACCTGAAGTGATATTAGACATAAAGTACAGCACAGTCAATGGGAGTGAAGAGAAATACTATTTAACAGGCAACCTGCACAGCATTCTGGGAGGATTGCCAGACTGGAAGATACACTGAAAAACCAGAAGACAAGACAACAGGATACTGTCTAACAGGAAGGAGATAGGGGGATATCTTTCAAGGATCACAGGATCTGCATGCCCACAAGTCAAAGAGGATGTGTCCACATGTGTTTTCCATCCTAAAGTGAATACTGCTGAGATCAGGGGCGAAGATCCTCTTCTGCACACAATTACAAGGAGGCTGAAGAATCTTATACCCTTGGGAGACTGCAGCCTCTGGGAAGACCTAGCAGACTGCTTACTGAGAAATAGACAATCCCCTCATGGAAGTTCCCAGGAATTTCCAGCTCTCACCCTCTGATCACAAGTACCAAAATGCACCTAGTCAGTTTGGGTGGAAGAAGCAAGAGTTCCAATTTACTTAGGCCTCCCTTTACATTTTCTTTGCTTTAAGAGCACATGCAGTGGCAGAAGAGTGTTATGCACTTCCAGCCAACTGAACAGTTTGCTGCATAGAGACATTGTTTTTGAGCTAGGACTAAGTCTCTAACAGTAAAAATGCAGAGACATGTGCATCCTATCTGTTGCAACTTCTTAGGTCCACAGAGCCATAGAATATTTCATTGTTACATGCTAAAAGCAGAACTTGCAACAATCCCCATCATATGAAAGGTGAACCTGTGCTTGTTATTTGCAGAGCATCAAAGGCAAGCAGCTGTATCCCCTTCTCCACACCTTCCAGAAGCAGCAGCTTTTCAAGGGAAAAGCCAGATGCCTCCTTACAAGGTTACACAGAACAGCAGGCAGTCACCGATCACAATTCACCTCTCCAAACATTACCTTCAGGTGTTTTTTGTAGTTGTTGTACACGACAGCCAGGAAGAGAGACATGAAGATATACGTGTTGACAATGACAAAGGCAATGAAGAACAGGGCATACCATGAGCTGAAGTCAAATGCTGGCATCCTAGTAAAGGGGAGAGAGATTGCTACTTGCTAGGCAAACAAACAGGGAAACAAGAGAAACCACAAGAAAACAGTCTTCTAGAAGGATTTCTAAGTACTGTTTTGGATAGCCAGATCAAACTTGCCAGATAATAGCCCAGCTAAAAACTGTGCATTAATTCAGTTAGAGAACAGTTTTCTTCCACTAGATTTTCATCCTAGTTTATCAGGCCCCAATTGAAGGGATGCAGAAGAGAGAGCACAGAGATTAAGCTTCTGTCAATGGGGCTAAGTGCAGAGTCTTGAACTGATGTCTCGGTCATAAGTTGGCTATTGGCTTCACAAACCATCACTGCAGTCAGACTTCCCCTTCCACTTAACTTTAGGGGGACTAGCAGCATTTCTGAGTATAAATGCCCAGGGTCCCTGTAACTGTTCAGTACATCACCACACAAATGAGCGTGCCATTCCTCCCTGCCCCTCTTTGATGGCACCTTCACAGTACAAACTGAAATAGGAAGCCAGTTAGAACAAATGAGACTGGAAAGTCCAACCCTCACATAAGTTTAATACAGCTGTACAAATTAAAAAGGTCTGCATGGAAAGCCCTGCAAATGTAAGAAAATAAAATACCTCGCCACTAGAGCACACCCTTCCTTTTCAGAAGAGGGTTTTAATCAAAGAGGATGTGTGTCCCTCAGGTTTAAGCCTTCATCAGCTACTGGGTCATTTGGAAAACAGTATTTTTAATTCATCTTTTCCAAAAATCTTCTGAAGCTCAGATTCTGGTTCAGAGCCATTTAAAAGACAAATGGCTGACAATTCATGAAGCCCCTGCAGGCTGGAAGAGTAAAAGCCCTGTTGCTGCTCTGAAATACCTTGTTATGCAAAACACAGTATTGTTCTAACCAGAGATCCTGCCACTAGGAGCAGGACACCAGTATTCACAACAGAAAGACTGCAAGCTCAGCATGCGTACATGACATCCGGGCTGTTTGCTGTCGTCACCAGCACATAGAGGTCAAACACAATTTCTAGGTAGTTTTTGAAATACGGCAAGCCTTCCGCTGTCTGGAGATTCCTAGGAGAAAAAGGACAATCTGAAGTTAAGCACAGAGACCACGTGTCCCACCACAGGAACTGCACATATCAGCAGTGTTTGTAATCATTTGGAGTTGCCAGACTCCCTCCTGCCCCAAAGTATCACACACATTCTTTCCACTCAGCTCTGAGCAAAAGAAGAATTCACACCTCTCACCAAACAGCTTCAAGGCCATGAGGGAGAACATGAGAAGGCTAAACATGAAGAGCAAGAAGACGTAGGTGATCTCTGGCAGCGTGTTGCGGATGCTGCGGAAGGCCCTCCGAATCTGCCAGGGAGAAGGGAAGCATTTAGAGGCAAGGTAGTACCTGTTTTTCCCCTCACCATCCCACCTGGATCAAATACCTACACAGGGACAGGCAAGCAAAGTGGGACAAAGGTAGCCTTCTGTCACCCAACAGGAGAGATTCTGAACCAGATGTGTCAGCTCTGTTCTGCTAAAACCTGTGCAAGAATATCAGACCTTTCCTTCTCATTTCCCAGAGGAGATGATAGGAGAGACCCTATCTAAACACCATCATGAACTCAGCTAGCCAAGTGACAGAGGGCTCTGTGGCACTGCTGAGATGCTCTTGCTCCATGGAACTTGTCAGGGGCAGAAGCCCATCACTCCAGTATTCTGCAGTTACACATGCTCTTAGCTTGAGAGTTTGACTGCTCCCTCACCCAGGCCTCTACACCACAGTAGTTTATTCATTTGTAAGTCAGGACCAGAACAGTCTTGGGCAGCGGGGCAAAGATCTCCTTGTGACAAGAGGAATCAGAGTTTAAATCACCCATCCGGACTGCAAGTTCAGTTTCCGAGAACAGCATGACACTTGTGCTTGCTTGCCTAGGAGAATTCCAGAAATAAGTAACCTGGCCCCTGACCCAGGGAAAAACAGTTTTCTTGTCTGCAGTGCTTCTCACGTTTGCATCTCCCAAGGAAGGCATCTAACTCTGCTTGCAAACAGAGGCTGCTCCTCCACACAGACTGGACTAAGCACAACCCATGGGCTCACCTTACAAGAGCCATTCTTCCTTCTCCATCCAGTCTCACCCTTTGTTAAGCATGATTTTCCCAAAATCATCACAGCACCATGTCCGGTGAGAAGCTCTAGTTCCAGTCCCAAGCACTCTCTGGGCTCAGGACCCACGGGCTCCAGACAGCAATAACCCAGCCCGTAGGTACAGGAAGCAGCCTTTTGGTATTTTGCACAGTGCCAAGCAGACCAGTGAGAATGCACCCTTTTCTCTCTCTCAAATTAATGCTTCAGGCCACTCTAAGAGAAACCTTTGCTCACAGGAACCTGAATTCTGCCATTTCTGCCCCAAAACCATTCTACTAAATCCCCTGGATCTCAGAAAGCAGCACACTATCCAAAAATAGGACCCTGCACCGGACATCCATCCCACCAGACCTCTTCCTTACCTGGCGACTCTCTGCAAAGTTGATCAGGAAGATAGGCCTCACAATTCTTGACCATCTAATGCTGCTCACGTTGTATATCCTGAGGACCCCATATATGGCCAAGTCTGTTAGGGATAACTGTAGAAGAAACAAAGAAAATTCCCAGAAGCAATGTTAGAAATGCATCTAGATGGTGAAGACAACAGGGTTAGCTGATACAAGACAGATGCACACACAACAGATTTGTGAGAACAGGCCCAACTGTTGATTCATTTGGCCATGGCTCTTGTAGAGCCCTTATGCATCAGGCCTTCATTACCAGGAAAGCAATAGGAGGAAAAAGCCACCTCTACATTGGCCACTTCAACCTTGGAGACTCCTCTAAGACGTAACTCACCAGGATTGCAACCATGATGCAGATGTTCTTGGTATCCTTCCAGAATACATTGCGAAAGGTGACTTTTGCAAAATGTGTCAGTCGGCCAAAGAACACCAGAAGGCATAACACCTCGACCAGAGAGGTGACCTGCAGAGAGAGAAGGGGCCCAAGTCAGGTAAACCAAGACCAGGACTAGCCCTCTTCACATGGATGAGGCTGTTCAGGCTGGGGTACAGGCAAAGAAAAAACTGGCAAAGTCAGCATAAAAGTTTTTCTAGTGGATTTTTGCTTCCAGCTGTTTTACAGGTTCATGTATCTGGCACTGAGCAACAGTTTTAGGCTTCCTTTTGCAAAATTCCCTGTCACAGGCAGGTTAAAGGCAGTAAAATTGTATTTTCTTAGGATTCAAGTAGCACTTCTCTCAAACACACTAGTGCAGAACAAATAAAGGCTGCAGAAAAAAATCAGTCCTAAGGGCAATGTTCCACCTCTGCTTTCACACATGAGAACTGGACTTGGGTCACATAGAAGGCTGGAATTGTTCTCGGAGATGCTGAAAAGCAACATGACTTTGTCCGCAGTCTGCAATGCATTCCTGACAGCCACCGTGGCTCCCTGTATACTCCCCATCTAGCTCCTATGCCCTTTTTTGTCTCCATTTCGGTAGATAAAAGCTATCAACAGAAATATCAGCATCAATTACCTCTTGACACCTTTGACAACTAGTTTCAAACAAGAAACCCTTGCTTGCTCTACCAAGCAATGCAATACTAGTTGCATTGCTGCTTCTACACTGAAAACTTACCAGGAAGGGGAGCGGATACACAGCAGGTTCTTCAAACACTGCAAGGGATAGGTTGAGAAAGATGAAGAAGTAGGTGACTGTTCGCATAATCCAGTGGTTATAGAGATAATAAAGCCTGTAGAAAGAAGGCAGTGGCACCATAAATAAAGGCTTTGGTGCTCATACTCATGGGCTCACCAAATACATCTTGAAAGAACAGCACGTGCTGTCCCAAACAGTCAGAGAGGAAGAAGGGCAACAGTAGCACAGCTTTTGCCAACGAGGAATTTGTCAATTTGTTTCCTAGCCCTTCCTTATAGTCTTATAGCTGATAGATACCATACTCCTTTTCAGGAAGCAAAATACCCAGGAAGGTGTAACACAGGCGTTCGTCAATTCAGTTTAAGACTGCAACATACAGATTTGGTAAAGCTGCTTACTTTTTGTAATTATCCTGTTCCTAATTTGAATGCAAACTTCTGCTAAGCTCAGGTATCCACACAACACATAACTAATCAGACTTCGTTTATCTAACACCTTTTCTTTGCAGGTTAAAAAGCATAGAGATAAAAAAAAGCCACCAGAGAGAAGTAGGAAGTTGCACGGTAAACTGTTTTTTTTTTTTTTATACAGAGCTTCAGCAGTATTCTATCCCTCACAGCATCAAAACCTCTGGTGAATGCTAGCAATAACAGTGAACACATCCTGCTCTAAGCTTCCCACAGGAGGTTTCACACAATGGCACGCAACAGTGGCTCCTTTGGGGAGACACAGAGTGGATGTGCAGAGTATATAGCTTCTCTGCCAATAAAAAAGCTGCCAACATTGCCAGTCTCATCTGCCTGATAACCACCTGCACAATGGCTACAGAGCAGGTGATTATACAGACGGCATGGTATTATACCCTTAATAACACTATCAAGACATGACCACATAAATAAAACCTGCTCATTTCTACTATTTATACTAAGCATACTTGGGCAGGACAAAACTATATGCACAGTCTTTTTCTAAAGCAGACAGACATTACATCTATACAGCAGCATACACCTCTTTTTTAACAAACATACTTAACCATACTTGAGTCTCCAGGATACCCAAAAAACTTTAACAGCTCAGACATGTGAACTAAGTAAAAAAACTTTTGTGGGGAGGGCTACAGGAGTCATTAAAGCCCACACGCTGTTTTGCTAGCAGTCTGCTGTATCACCTTTCCCTTCTACACCAGCCACCTTCTCTCAAGTTTTACATGAGAAAATAGTTTGCCTAAAGCAGTCCAAGCCTGAGGGAAAAGCCACCTCTGACTAAAATTGCTTGGCCGCTTATCAGCGCCTAAAAGGGAAGATAATCGCCTTCGCAGACAAAACACTCCTGACTTGGGGAATTTCTCTTATCTTATTGCCAATTAACATAAGCTTTAAATTACTCCTGCCCCTAGCACCTACCACCCTTTCTGAAGTACACCTGAGCAGAGACGCCACACACTCATTTGATTACCTGAAGTTTTGGTGTGCAGTGGGTTGTTACCATCCACTGCCAAGCCAACTGGTAATAGCCATGACCACCTGGCTCAGGGCTGTTCTCCCCCACAGGCCAACCGTGCAGCCCCCTGCTACTAAAATCCCACCGCTCACACAGTACAGCCACACTCCAGCACCCCCTGCCACACAGGCGATGGCTGACCAAGCTTCCCAAACTCTTCATTCCCACAGAGCACTGCAGCTTCAGCCTTGAAAAGACTTGTTATTTTTTTCCTCCAGCAAAAAAACCAAATTTTTATTTCCTTTCCCATCCTCAACATACAGATGCTCTAAGCCTTATTCACCACACGCATTTCAGCTTAAATCCAGTTCTCTGCATCTCACACAAGCACCCAACCTTCTCGGCGCCCAGCTGGTAAACCTGAGGTCCCCAGCCGTCGCTGGCTATTGTTCTTTGGACACAGCTGTAGTTGGTTCTCCCCACCTCAGCCTCAGTGTCCCGCAGCATCGTCAGGCTGCCCGTGAGCCCAGCACAGAGCCCCGCTCCTGCGGGACGAGGCGGGTGTTTGTGGGAACACAGACCCCCTCACCTGACTGCCTCCGGGGAGGTCTTAAAGGGAATATTTCTGTTGTACTGCGCATCGGAGACAAACGCTGCTGCCAGCAGGAGATCCTGTAGGAAGGGGGGAAAACACAGAGAGCGGATCAGTAGGCGACAGAGCTTGACATAAAGTCCAAGCAGATATTCTTTAAAAAAGGTGCCCTTCCACCACAGGGCACGGCTACGGAGAAGCGGGTGCCGCAGCTTCGTACACCCGCCTCCCCCTCTGCTAGAGAGGGTCCCCCCGCTACCTGTAGGGCCGCCTCCGCCATGGCTCGGGGGG
>KZ509158.1:4307-19866 GCA_002844005.1 Limosa lapponica baueri | reverse complement strand
ATACTAATTTGGGGGCAACATTTCTCATCATGCTGGAGTGTAAAACTCCTTGTACACGTGATACTAATTTGGGGGCAACATTTCTCATCATGCTGTGATCCCTTTCTGAAGCCTGCCCGTAGCCTGGACTGTCACATTCCTATTTAAAAAGAAGCGTATCAAGACCATTTCTTGATATAGCACCCTGCTTGGCTCAAGTTATTGTTTTATTAATTCATTGTAATGAGATAATGGGAGATCATACAAAACCTAGCCACTTTTAGCACTTCAAGTGTACTTTTGCCTGTCCTGGTGGTGCTTCACAGGTCATTGATCGTGACGCAGCGGTGTCTTTGAACAGGGAGCTCCTTGTTCAGGTTACAAGCACTTTCCGGAGAAGGAGTCCTTTGATAAAACCTACTGGGATTAATTTTTTTCCCCTTTGGGAGAACGGAGGAGCTCTCTCACTACACCCGCCTTGCTTCAGGCCCAATGCCACGCTGCCTGTGCTGCGGAGGCTGGGAACTCTGTCAAGCAATATACGCTGCAAGACTGGAGCCAGAGCAACCATCTGGCTAATTAAGGTGTAGCGCTGGCGGAGATGAAGGTGAATCCTGCTAAATACTCATATGACTCTGTCGGGTATAGGAATGAAAACTAATGGGGCAGAGAGTGATTTGGGCCTGAATGTCGTCTGTCTCCTGCTTTCCTCCACTCATCGCTGAATAATTTGAGTAAAGGTTTTAAAGCATGTGGGTTTTTTTTTTTATCATTAGCCAGTGACTTTACAAAGTAACATTTATGATTAAAGTAATCAAGAATGACTGCAGTCAAAATTCCTCTGTTTTGCTGCTCACTTAGCCACTGGCTTCATCTCTGATGGCGAGCAACATAGCCACTGAATACTTAAGGTTACCCATAATAATTACCATCCTGTGAATCAGGGCAGGGTAAGGTACACGCTTTTGGAAATCATTAAGAACAGGCTTTACTCAAAACAGGAACTGGTTCTTTACTCAAAAAGTGCTCAATGAAGTAATCTATATGAACTTTGTGTTTTAAAATAGCCTTCGTATCATGTTCTGTTTAATATTCTAGCTGTTCTCTAAGGGAAAATGTAAGGAAAATATATTTTGAAACCCTGTAACCGAGCAAATATTTTCTCTCATATATCTGATGATAGCATAACAACTTCTATCTATAACTTCCATAGCTAGAATTTCTCTTCGAGCTTATGGCGGGAGGAAACAGGAGCAGGTAAGCACATCAGCTACCAGATTTATCTAGTGCTTTTTCTGTGACAACTTTTCCAAATGACATTTTAGAAAATGATTGCCTTCCCAGACAGTGCAGCATGAGGGGAATGGATGTCTAGAACAAAACCATTGATGCTGTGGATCATTTGTTCACACTATACTCTTTACAGGGGATTTCACTCCAGTCTGTTTCTAAATGGGTCTTGAGAACTGAATTCCCGTTAGTGGTTCATCTAATGATCTTCCAGTTTAGTTTAATTTACAAAGAATCCAGGTTGTGTGTGCCAAGGCAGCTTTCTGGTGTGACCCCACGCACAGTAAAGTGAGCATTACTGGGAGTTCACGTCCAGAGCGCCCTCCGGATGTGAACTTAAACACTAGTGTAGATACACCCTTTAGTTGTTGCTGAATTAGCAGCGAGTATTTGTGACACGTAGCCATTAGAGGACTGCGCCTTAAGTATCTCCAAAAACAGCCTCTGTATTTAAACCTCCCCTACGGCCTATGAAGCAGAGGAAATCTGCATTTATCTGTGATCTCAGTTAATTCAAACAGCAGTTATTTGGAACAAATCATAATCACTCCTTCCTGTAACGAATGCAAATGTTCAGATTGCCAGATGGATTTGAATGAGTGACAGCCTAATTTTGACTTACAAAAATAATAATAAAAAACCTAAATTGAAGTATTTCTGCCCCTCATCTACAGTCAGAGTTAAAAATTAACAACATATGGAAATGTTTTGAGGGATAACACATCTCAAAGCACTCTGTAGCATTTAGGCCATGGATTCCGCCACATGGAGCCTTAATATGGTGCGGTAGAAAACTGTGATATTTGCATAGAAGATGTGTGCTATAGGGTTATCAGTCATGTCTGTCTATGTTCAGTGTTTATACAGTTTTCCCAAAAGACCTTTGACTTCAGTACTCTTAATCAAAAATACCTGTCTGTTGATTAATATCTAGTATTTATATTCAAAACTCATCAATTCTCAGAGTAATAATTAACCAAGAGTATTGATCTTGGAGTATGAAATATGGCCCTTTCCTAGTAAGTGCAGCTACAGTTGCAATAAGCAAAATGTCTTGAGATTAGCTAGAAATCTGCATAAAATCCAATATTACTGGTGGCTTTGAACCTTCTGCTTTATTGGTCTGGTTTGACAGAGAGTTTATTTTCATTGCCAAGATGTAATTTCTTAGCTGCTTCTGTTGCTGTGTCTGTTTTAGATGGAAAGCATATCATTTTGCTGGAAATGCTTTATTTTCTGGGAGAATTACCACACTCTGACACACTAAGAACAAGGGAAACATTCATATTCACTATAGGACATCTTTTCTGGTGAAGTTCTTGTGTCAGAAGATGAAAGGTGGGGGAAACCGCTACAAAAAATAGGCTGTTGAATATCCACTGCATGTTTTTGTTCTTGCACTTGCACAGGAGCTAATGAGGACTTCAGACAACAGCAGCTTTTTGGTTTTTGTTTTTTGTTTTTTTTGCTAGCTTGGTAAAAATATTTCTCCAAGATCAAGATTCAGATTGATCCAGCCGAGTAGGACAGGGCAATGCAGGGAGTAATGGTTAGGGACACACACTGAATATGCAAAGCGTTGAGAGGTGGTTTTTTTTCACATTATCATGAATCAAAGGCAGTAAGTACATCTTCAAGGTGCTATTCCATAAGAAGGCTGTATCTAAATGCAATACTGATGTCTATAGGATGTAGCTGTGCATAAATAATGAAATAATCTCTCCAGCTTGTCAAGTGGTGCATGTATCGCTCTTGGCCATATTAACAATAGAGAGGGTATAGGCTGGAGGCTGGAGGAAACTGCTGTTTCTGGGTGACCCTGATGTACTTCTGAACAGGGGGAGCTTTCTCTGGCGGTGATATTATCACATGCTCATCTCAGCAGACTGTCTTTCAAGCCTCAGTGAGCCCTAAGGCTCCTCAGCAGAAAGGTGGCTGACAAAAAAGCACTGGTTTCTAAGGAGAGCTCTCTTTCTGTCTTGCTATCTTAGCTGCACGCATTAATTGTCCTGCCATTGCAGGAATAATTCACTTTGTATAATTTAATTTCAGGTACTGTCTGGGTATGGAAGGTGACTGGTGTATATATAAGGAAATTAAAATGTCTTTTCTGTTCTAAGGTAGTAGAAAGGAAAAATGAGCCATTATTTTTCTCTTCTGCTAAACAGAAATTAAGGAACCCCTCTGTACCAATGGACTTCTGATTGCAGGGAGACATAAGGAGTCAAAAGTTTTAGACCTTCTTTTCTCTTTTTTTTTAAATTTTATTTCTGACTTGTTCTGTTTATCTTAGTTGCACAACATCCCCTTTATGCCTCAGGCTTCTTCAAGTCTCTGTAAAACAGCTATGAAAGGACTGCAGTATAACTTTTCTCATCAACAAAAATCCTCCTCGTCAGATAAATTGCTGCCTTGAACAGTCCTCTGAATGACAGCCAGCATCCTTGGAGCATGGGGAGGGGGTGGGAAAGGTGAGACTGCCAGGACGTTGGCAGAGACAGGGAAGAGCCATCGTATGACCTGCCACCCACCCTGCCTTGCTGACGTTGCCCTCCCCATACCGCAGTAGCCAGCTCCACTGCAGTTTACCTGACATGAGATACGCAGTCTTGAGAGCCCCCACGTCCCGAGGTCACAGTAGTGACAGACACAAAGCCAGAGCTTGTGGCGTGCCTCTGCTGTGCTTCTCAGGGATGGAAACTTTTGCTACTAGAACGTTTCTGTGATACACTAATATTTCAACATCCTCAGGACAGTGCGAGGAAAAGTGAAAATGCATTGCCGATGACTGTAACCAGAACCCAGGTCTCAGGGGAATTCTCAAAAATGATACATTTCACTAAATGATATACTTCACTCTAAGAATGCCTTCAAGTAAGGGGACGATCGTGTTCCTCTTGCAGCTTTCTATAGTTTGCCAGCCCTCGGGCACAGCAGCTCAGGCCCACACATCTGCTTGCCAGCCCTCTTCCCAGCTGCTCCACACCCCAGTCTTGGGAAAGGAGCAAAGAGGGCAGGTGGGCTCAGCAGCTCTGCTGGTCAAACTGTTCCTCAGTTTCAGTTTGGGAAGGGCAGAGGAAGGGGAGCCCTTATAAATGGATTGAGGTTGGCAGTGCTCGTGCTGCTGCACCGGGAAGGTTCTGCCAGCTCTTCCTGGGCTTTATACCTCAGAGGTGAAAAATTGCTAAAGGTTGAACTATGTCAGCAGATGGCTAAGGCTGCAAGGGCAGAGATTCAGTTATGAGGGTGCAAAGTGGTATTTGCCCATCTGTACTTGGAGGATTGTGGTTTAAAAGTCCCTTAATTTTGAAAAGCGATAGGTGTGATTCCTTCTGCTGTGGGACACCGCCAACCATATCTAAGTAACTTTGGAGGAGAAGTGAAGCAATTCCTTATGACTCATTCTCCAAGTTTAGGGCAATTTGACCCTGACCAATCATTTGCAGTGTATACTGTGATGCCAGTTCAGGTTCACCAGTTGTTTCCCACCCAATGAACTGTAAGTTTCCTGATGTGGAAACATTTGTACCTTTCTCTAATAGGAACCATCTAATAGGCAAGGCACGCTCTTGGGAAGCCACTTGAGAATGCCCATCCTAGCAGTTGGGGAATACGGTGAAAAGTAGTTAAGACTTATTGGTTTCAAAGCCTCTAATGATGAGGAATTTCTATTCCCTGCATCCCTCTACAAACTTATCATAAATTGAAAATGAGGATGCAGTAACAGTTATTGACTATTTCACTGCATAACTTAATGTAAGTAAAAAAAAATGTACTTCAGAAACTTGGAATAATAAAAAATGCATGCCATTTATTAGCTATTCTAATGAATCATGTTGCTATGAGAGTTCCGGAAAGGCATAAAATGTCTTCTGATCTAAAATTAAGTATACTATTATATATGAGGGCTTGTTAGTATCCATCAGCACAGGATTTCAAATTGCTTTATGAAAAGGAAATGTTGAATCTTCATAAAAGATGTGGAAGATAGGCTGATATTCTCAGTTACTCTGAAAGGAGGGAAACTGAGGAGCAAGGGGGCCATGCCACTTGCTCATTTGCTAAAGCCTGAAGAGAAAGCCAGCACTTCTGCTTGCCAGTTGTGTGCTTTGACCACCTGCAATTCCAGCAACTTTGAAGAATTGCTGTTTGTGATATGCCCCACTAGCATTAAAGCCGTGACCTGTCTCGCAGGTCCAGGAGGTCTAAGTTAGGGCATGGAAATTCACCTCCTGAGTTTACTCATGGCTGAAAACTTGTGAAGCAGTTGTGGGTCAGCTCCTAGACGGCTTCCAATCCTCACTCTAGAGGAGGTGAAACCTTTGCTGCCTTGTGCTGGGAACTCACCGTCCTAGCCCTCTGAAGTGGCCAAGCCCTTTTCCCCTTGCAGTGTTGGTGGGTAAGGAAGTGAAAGAAATAAAGAAAGAGGCACATAAGTACATAACTCTGTATTATCAAAGGTTCATCTTTATCCTGACCTGATTTTCTAAGGAATAGTTTTCCAGTAAGATGGAGCCAGAGCAGCAACCATACTCAACCAAAGACTCCAGACCCATAGGGAGTTCTGGGAAGAAGTCACACCTGCTAAACAGGCCAGATCATGGGGACTTACCTGTTACCCAACCTGTACATCACTAAATGCCCACCAGAAATTTGCTAGAGTAAATAACAACTTAAGATGAGGCTGAAATTCTGCTGTGCTTTCTTAGTTGATGGACTCGTGAGTGTTTCCAAGCCACCACATCTGGGTGTGCACCCTGACTGTGTCCTAGCACCATCTCAGGGTGACCTTTCCTGGTCGTTTGCCAGCAGCCTTCCTCAGGATTTCTGGGCAGCATCAGTTGCAATCAAGCCTACCACCCTGGGCTAGAGGCCAAGCACTGATTCCCCTCATTGCACCTACTGCTCTTTTTAACGCTTTCCTCTTATTATCCAGATTTCCTACTAAAGTAAGTGGAAGGTGTGAAAGATCAAGCCATCTGCACTTCAAGCCCTAGGGCTGGAGCCTATATCAAGAATCATGTGCTTGGCATTTGGGTTTCACCCCAAACAAATAAAAACTGCAGCTCAAACGATGCTGATAAGGTCATCACTGCTCCAGAAGGGTTCCTGCAGAGACGGTTCCATTGAGGTGGGTTTCTCACCCGTGGAGACTTGGTATGACTATACTGTAATTAAGAGGACACCTGCTGATACAATGCATATGAAATAGAGAAACCTTCCATGAAAAAAAAAAAAATCAACTTTCAGGCAGGTGATTTTCCCACTCACTGTATGACTGGCAGTAGGTACGTTGTTGCCAAGTGCTGTTGCACTGCAGAGTATGTCTAGGCCAAGATTTCTTTTTCTACAGATAAGTGGAAATGAATGGCAGTTACATTCATAGGACTGAGAATAAAATTAGAACTTCAGAATATTTCATTCGAGTAGATCCAGATCAAGCATCAATCTTTCAGGTAATTAATTTATGCAAGGTTAACTTTGAGATTAGTCCTGTCAGTGGCTGTTCACCTCTATTATCACTTCAACCAAAGTATATTAAGTTACCCTGTTATTAAAAAAAAAGCCAAACAAACAAACAAACCCGAACACTTCATTGGATCTATGTATCATTGCTTGTCTTTGAGCAGCGTCACACCTGAGACAGGCTTGTCTCACACACAGACTCTCGCTATATCCACTTGATCCCACCTTCAGCTTTATTCTGTCCTCTCCTGTGTTTAACAAAATATTTTTTTTCCATTTATTTGTTTGTTTGTTTTTAGAAATGAAAAGCCAACTCCCAACATTAAAAAAAACCCTACAAAACCCATCATTTGGACTTAGGAAATATCTTGCTTGTTTAAAAACAAGTAGAAAGGCAATGTCAGCATTACATAATGAAGAGTGTTCCTGTGGTGATTTCAGTCTCATTATTCAATTATGTGTTCCCATAACTGTCATAATATGGATATGACAAATGCATAAATGGAAATAAATGAGGTAGAACTGTCAGGGGATCCATTTAATCTATAAATTTCTAATCTATTCAAAGATTCTTCCCCATTGGGTTCTTGTCTTTTCAAGCTCTAACTGCTGCCAAAGAGATGGTGCGGCCTAACTGTCACAGATAAACAGAGGAAGTCTTACAGAAAATACCTTGTTGGTACCTACCTGTCTGTGAGAAGGATTCAGTTCCTAGATGTAGATTTCTAACACCATTTTACATTTCCTAGGACATGCCGCCTGGCTTCCATTTGGCACTGCAGGAATTAATGTGCATGTTCCCCAGGGCCCGTAGGTGTTTAGCCCGCTGAATCCAGTGCTTCAGACACAGTACATGGAGAAGTGCTGTTCATGCTGGAGACCATGAGGGATGGGCCCTGATGACGGTATGAAGGTGCGTTTAAAAAAAAATAACAGAAACTTTGTAGGGGAACCTAATGAAATTATTCTGAAACATCAAGGTCAAGGAAAGCAGGCGTACTGGAACCACACCTGATACTGTAGGAGTGAGCCAAATTAAGAAATTAGGAGTCAGGTACAGGTCAGGTAACCCGGCATGAAACTCTTCCAGTCAGCAAAGCCATCCTGTGTGCTGTTCCTGCTTTTGATCCTGAAGGACTTACCATCCTGACATGCCATTGTCTAGTGACAGCAAGAGTGTTGACCTCTCAGTCAAATGGGACTGATGTAGCTTTTCCCTTGTTTCCTACAGGGAGCACCTGTTTCTAAGGCACCAGGGAGGAGAAAGGAAATTTGATATCACCTTGTATAATTTTCATTCTTTGAAATTACAGGCAGTAAACAAGGTCTGAATTGACTTAATCCCTCTCTGGATGCAGCTGTTATTTGATTTAGGAGAAACACAAACTCTTGACTGTAACAGACGGGCTGGGAAACACAGGCTGCTAATTTTATGTTTCATGATCAGGTATGTGCTCTCTGGTGCCTGGACCAAAGCTTTGTCTCTCGGAAAGTGCTTATTCAGTGCTTGTCATCAGAACTGCACACCTTGAAAATCACATTTCCTCGTGTGTTTGTCATGCTGAGGTGTCATGGAAGGGAACTCTGGAATCATGAATAGTTGCTGAATGAGTTGCCAAGAAATGAATAATAGACAAATATAAAAAATATTCTTTCTTTTCCTTAAACACATGCTGAGATTGTCATTTAGGTCCTTGTAAGTGAGGGACACTCAGACATACTATTTACTGCTTATCTTATTTCTGGCTCTTCACCTTACCCAAATGATCCTGCTTTAACATTACCGTTCATATGCCAATTACTTCTTATACTTTACTTACCTGTCTTGAAGCAGAGTCAACTCACATTATGGATGAATAATGCAACAAACTTAAAACCATGCCCTCTGGCAAAAAAAACCCAACCACTTTCCAAGGCAAGTAGGATGAATCATAGATAAAAATTTTTAAAATATTTAAAAGTATGCCTGAAACCACCCCTGCATAAGTTTCCTTTAGAAAATCAGAACCTATGGTATTCCGTGATTATGAAAGCTAGGCCATGTGTCTAGGTTCTTCAAAGTCAGTCATTACTGCTATTTGTGTAGATGACATCAAAATGACTTGTCAAAAAGGTAAGGAAAAACTAGGGAAAAACTGACATTAACTTAGGTCTTCATGACTACATCCTTGTCCAGGATAGAGAGCTAAACAGCATGGAAACTTGGTGGTTATTGCGTTTTGGCAGTATTTTGATGGCCATGGGCATTGCCTAAGAATCCTAATGCCCCTCTAAGCCTCTGTTTCATATGCACATTTCCAAATGTGAGTCCTGGTGCCGAGGGATGAATTCACCCAGGTGTCAGACTTCACCCTGAAAACTGAAAGTGCTGAATTAACTTATTTGATCTTGCCTTACCTGCCATCCTTGCAACACTGAATAAGCTGGTGTGTTGTGGTTATCTGTAGGAGGAGAAAACTGAGACTACAGTGGATAGGTCTTTTTGAGCGCTGTATTTCTGAAGACCAAGAAGAGCAAATATCTTCTTCTCTCTGTGCTGTGCACACTCTTGCCTTTGGAGAAAGGAGGAAAGGAGAGTCAACACAGCACCCACTTTAATAGCTAAGCTTAATTCACTGTCAAAAATATTAAAGTCATGACAATGTTATACAATCATATTAAGAAAAATATTGTTCCTATTTCCTGTCTCATGAGTATGCTCGATTGTAGAATCCTGCCTGTGCTGTTTTAAGGGAAACTATCCGTGAAAGAAGGAAGTAGCAAGGAGTTAGGGGCACTAGAGCTGGCTGTGCTCATCCTTCATCCCTATTGATCTCTAGCAGTTGGCTCTGCAGGGACAGTAAACATGATATGCCAACCTGGAGAAGCCATACCAGGTTGTATGTATGCTTCAGAGAGGTCTTCTTTCTCACCTGGAAAAGTTGACCAGGTTGCCTGATATCTAGAAGTAACGAAGAAAATGTTTTGCTCATCCTGAATACATGAGACATACACACTAATGTGTGTGTTGGCCAGTTCTAGGGGTGCTTCACAAAAGCTTCCTCTTCCCTTTGCAGCCCAGATGCTATTTAGCATGGGTAAAGGAATCAGAAAGTGATCACCTGAAAATTATGATCCTGCCTGCAGGTCAATGCTTAATGTGGCTAAACCCGCTTCCACCAGCACGTAGAGCTGTCTACAAAAGTTGATACCAAAAATCAGCCAAGTAATTGCATTTGTCTTTCTGTTGTGTATTACAGACAACTGATGTTGAAAGCAGATATCGTTTGGATGCAATTCTGGTGGTAAATATGATCTCAGACATATGCCAGGCAGTAGCTGTATTATTGGAATTTTCAAGACATGATATGATTTTTGAGAGTCTCAATTTTAAGTCAGTGACTGAAGTTGTTGTCAGGTTCCTTAGTGTGTCTCTGGCACAGTGAAAGGAAGTAACAGTATTAATCATTGACTCTGCCATCTAAAAGATCAAGGCTTTCCACATGTTTTGACAGTCTCTTTGTATCTCTTTGGTGATGGTGAAAAGAAGCACTGAGGTATATGAAGTTCCAGCAATAAATATTGAATGCTCTTTATACCTTGCCCAGAAGAGAAGGTGAGTTTTAATGTATTTCTTGAAGCATGTGGAAAGCACTTCTGTACATCACCAGTACCCATCATCATAAAGCTGCAGCTTTAGGCAGTACTTTATTCCTGATGGTAATAATTCAAAGCTACAAAGAGTTTTTTTAGACTGAGAACAGCAGCAAAGGCTCAGCAGGAGCAGGAGCTCTAGATGCCCTAGAGCTTTCTTTTGAGGAGGAAATCAAGAAAGGTGTCATGTCCTGAGCTCTCTGCATTGGGTGATTTCCTTGACCTTGCAACACAGTCCAAGGGAAGAAACATCAGTGGTGTCCATCCGCAAGATGGCATTTAAGAAAATACAAGAGATAATTTTACGAATGACATATCTGGGATGCAAATTCTTCTGATAGCTTTCAGTAGTAATGCTGTATCCCAGTGATTCCACAGTCATTCTTCTGCCTAAGTAAATAGACATCGTTTCTGGAAGTATCCACAGACAGTGACTGATCTTCAGAATGTGGGATGGGCCTTGTACCTTCCCTGGAAAGACATGCATTTTGCTTGAGTTGATTTGATGGGCTGTGCTTCAGGGTGAGGCACAGTGCTTGTGCTGTTGGGTCAGTACTGGAGCAGCACTGTCCACTTTGATGCCCTCCCAGTCTGGCCTCTGGGCTTTAAGAACAAATTAATGCAACTAGTCAGCTAGGAGAGATACTGAGCCACAGTCTTCTGGGAGGTTTTCCTCCCAGCTGCCCTGGAGTTGATTTCTTGTGAAATTTGCTGAGTCTCT
The DNA here is from genome assembly GCA_002844005.1 of Limosa lapponica baueri. Classification (NCBI taxonomy): domain Eukaryota; kingdom Metazoa; phylum Chordata; class Aves; order Charadriiformes; family Scolopacidae; genus Limosa; species Limosa lapponica. The sequence continues at coordinate 8,777 of KZ509158.1, read as the reverse complement.
GAACTGTTTAAAGTGTCTTAGCAGTTGAGGGATCCCCTCAGTCCCCCAGAGTTACTGTGCTGGAAGCAATGAGTTCGTCACTTCCATGGAGTACATGCAAGCAGAAGTTGTTCTTTCACTTGTGTGTGTTTGGGGTCAGGAGCTGCTCAGTTTTTTCTGTATGTGTTAAAAGTGGGTGAAAGCCAAAAGACTGGGCTTGCGCTGCCTGTTGAGCACGTTGGGGTGCATGTGGTTGCATTTGGAATGTGACTATATTACATTCTCTCTCTGAAAGCTCCCCAGTGTTCTCCTCCTTCTGCCCAGAAACAGCTAGAAGTAATTTTTTTCCTCGGGGATTGGGTTTGTTTATGGTACTGAAATTATGTGCATGGTTACTGAAGATGGTTTATTAAATCCCATTGCAGTACGGCAATTAAGTTGTTCCGTGTCAGTGAGATAATGTGTATACAGTGCAGCCGTGGTTCAGCAGTGGAGCAACATCCCCAAAAGCTGAGAGCTCCATGCTCTCCAGAATTAACACGTCCTCCAGATTACTATACTGAAGAAAGTATTAGTGTACAAGTAGGATGTAATTCCACATTTTCATGGTTTCCCTTTTCAAGGACATTACAGGTGCCTGTCCTCCAGTTCTAGTTCAAAAGCAACATCTGTCCATGGGGCACCCAGACAGCGGCAGCTTCCATCCTGTGGCTGTGCTTTAGCAGATGGTTCCTTTGGGATTTTCACCCACAAAATGCAATTGAATATGCTGGGATTCCTATCTCACGCCCCCACAGATCCACAGGGTAGGGACGAGGAAAGAAAAGATTATTATGTGAATTATTGCTCATTACAGCTCTGTCTGCTTTGTGCTTCACTTGTGGTGATTCATGAGGTTTTTCCTGGTGGCACAGTTCTAATCTAGGGGTTCCAGACAAAACTATGAATAACTGGCCTTTGGACAACTGACCCTATGAATGCAGGTGATAATCTCCAGTGCGATGGCAGTATTTGCCAGCTGCTTCTCTTTTCTGGGAACAAAGCACACATATAGACAAAAAAAACCCCATGCCCAACATGACAGCAGTATTCAATGTATTAAAATAGTCTGCATGAAAAAAAGTATTCTCCTTCTATTCAGTAACTTAGCACAGCTCCTATTACCTCCTGCATCGGGTCACATCAGCGTGTGCTGCATGACATGATGTGATGTAGCTTGAGAGCAACTGACACAGCGTTGCTTCTCCCCACCGCGGAGATGTACGTTGGATGCTTGGGCAGCCACTGCTGCAGTTATCAAATCCTCTCTGTTATCTGCAGTTAGGCAAGTGCCCCGTGCTCTGAAGCATTTTCATTTAATAGCAAATTGTTCTCTCTGTGCCAGCTTGGGGAAAGGGCTCTCTTACAAGGCACCTCCACTGCCACTGCACTAGGAACTCACGTTGTGCTGTCTGTCGGCAGCTGACACTCAGCAGAGTCCTTCAGGGACAGTGCAGCAGTGAGGGTGAGACGCCTGAGCGTACCACAGCGTGTGCCAGGCCATTCCCACCCGGTTAGGCAGTCATATTCCTCCACAGCAGTATTCAAATGGCAAGTATAAAAACAAAAGCCTCATGGCTCTCCACAGGCATTGAGAGCTCTGCACTAATTTGTTAATCCATAACGTTAAACCATTGCAGGAAATAAACTTTGTGAAAACTGTACTAAGAGGGCATCTTTCCAAAATAAAAAGTTTGGGAAACTCTTTGAGATAATGAACTCTAAGGCAACTGAGTGCCCACGCTCTGTACTGGAGTCAGACGGAATGCGTGAGTCCAGACCCCTTTCCTTCTTGCCTTGTTCAGAAGCAGCTACAACAAGAGCACTTGGGATCAAACTGGTAGTGCCATGGCTCAGTAAGTAAGGTCTCTGCTCTCCTGACCGGCACTTGCAAATATTTGAGGCATCAGACAGACAAGTTGCAACGAGAAGGGAAAAAAAAACCCCAGGACACTGAATTACTCTGAAAGCCTGGGGAGACCTATTGACTGAATGCGCATGTGAAGCAGGGATATGCTGCAGTCGCCATGGCAGCATCTCAAAATTGTACAGTAATATTTTGAAATGTAATATAAATTCTAATTTTTCAGTCTTAACCCATCAAATCAGTTTTACTATAAATATCCACGCTATCCAGTCCCTGAAGGAACTAAGGCTGACAGTTATTTTAAGACTGTCCAACCAAAGACCTAAAAATGCAATTTATATTCCCTGTCAAAACACACTTCTTCAATTAGGAGAACAGAAGGATTTTGATTTTAGGCAGGGAAATATAGAAATTATGGGAGGAACGTGATCTGTACTTCCTCATACATCTGGATTATGGCAGCCTTCATTTGCCCAGCGTCTGAAAACACTAGGGCTTTGTAGGCATGGACACGGGAACGGTTCTTACCACGACTGGTGACACTATGGATTAGCTACAGCTACGAAGGAAAGGAAAGAATACAGACACCAGCCTAGGTCAGAGACTTATGCTACTGTTGAAGAACTGATAAATGCAGGACACAAAAAGGCTGCTGAATCTCTTTGAAGCCAACAGCACACACCAATGTCCGCCATGGTGTGTAACTCAGACTGTCTATCTGAGAAGGTAGTGGCTACTGTGTACAGAGAAAAACTACAGGCTTAAATACACACCTAGTGAAACAAGGGACCCCGAGGGCTCTGCTGAACCCATAAGTGTCTCAGTACAAGCCTCCATGTCTGAGGAATGAGCTGGGGTTTGCCCCCCAGCTGTTGCTCCAAGCAGGTAACTGGGACCATGTGTGGACACTTAAGGGGCTAATTGAATGCACTGTGTGACAGTTGTCTGGTCTCCACAATAACAGGTGGATTCCATTTGGAATAAGAGCTTAATTGAGAAAAGGTGCTCTAATGAATATCGGTTGTGATCTCTGTCTCCACCTGACTTCATGCTCTGTCAGGGAAATTCACAATAATCTTATGGGAGCTGCCGAAAAGTTATCAGTGGAAAACATGCCCCTATTTCTCAATATGCAAATGTAATTATTATGCAAAGAGCTGTAACTCATTTTTAAGTTATTTGCATTTGTGGTGTAACTCTGTATACAAATGTTGTTAGGTCTGAAATATTTACTTAATCATTGGAGACCAGATTTTCAAACCCCACTCCCATTTTTGCCCCTGCATGCAGGCAACTTGGATATCTGCGCCCTCAACTGCTCTTGCAGATTGGATGCTTTGAAGCCCAGATGAGAAAAGTTTTGGACAGACATCAAGTGGTGTCCCCACAGACACAAAGTGGTGTCCCCTATAAATGCTAGAAACCCTGTCTTATCCTCTGACAAAAGTAGTGGGCTACAATCTGTCAGTCAAGCATGACAGCTCTGACCCATGCTAGAATTACTAATTAAAAAAAAATAAGTTACTTGTGCTCTTGGCAAGTTATATATTGCCATCTGTAGTAGCAGATACATCACAGCCAGCATTTCTTTAGAAAATGAGAGTATTTTATTCTTTCCAATATCCACAGAAACATTCAGGTGTTGCTAGCAGCTTTGCTACTAATTACACTCACAACCAAAGCAAAATCAAATAAACAAATAGAGCATGAGATAATTACAAGGTGCTGAGAATGTCAGATAAATAAGAGAATAATCAATAAACAAATATTTCCAACAACTGTTTCTGTGGAAACTGGATATCCTGATTATCAAACAGACATAGCAGCCTGGTGACTCAGGTGGTGGGCCTGAGCCAGAGATCTGCTGGGTACTCACCACTCCTTCCCAGCGAGGTCAGGGCTTGTAGGATTAGGCCCATTTGTGGAGTGATGCGTTGTAATGCCCGCCATTAAATGAGAAAGAAGGGTCTGGCAAGTGCTTGTCGCTATGAGATGTTGGGATTCAGTCCATCCCGTGTGTGTGTCTGGGTAAAACGTGGCATCTGAATAAGAAAGAGCAGGAAATTGCACAACAGTTTGAAGATGGTGTGGGACTTACTGCCCAAAGTCGGGAAACTAGTGCCAGCCGTGATGCTGAGAGGATCCCTCTTGGTCTCCCAGAGGTCCTGTGTTACATCTGCTGGCCCTGTGCAGATGCTTCAACTGCCCTGAACGTTGCGTGCATAGTCAGCGTTCGCTGAGCAGAGCTAAATGCCAGGGGTTATTTTTTGATCAAGTGTCTTCCCATTCCACCCACAGTCCCACTGGTTTGTGTGCGGTCACTCCTTTGGCCTGGCGTGTCGGTCTCCTCCAGCTCTCGGGTGCTCACTGCGGGTCTGAACGGTGGCTGACAGTGCTCCATCGTTATCCCCCTGGTGGGTCAGAGAGCCCCAGGAGAAGCCTGTGTGCTTGAGAGCTCTGTACAAGAGTAAGAGGCTGCTCCACCTTCACCGACAGCAGGAGCACCCCTCAGCCCTTGGAGCTGCCTTTGCCTGCCTTTCATCTCTAGCCACATCAAGCACCCTTTGCAGCTGCCACCATCACCC
>KZ509157.1:0-43024 GCA_002844005.1 Limosa lapponica baueri | reverse complement strand
CAATATTGCCACCTTTTGGTTAGATTCCTTAGCTTTTACAACACTCATTGAAGTTGTTGGAGACCTAACACAGCTAAGGTCTGGTTTGGGTTCATTTCTACAACTCCTGTCTCACAAAAAAAGTAAACAGTTTCAAACTATTGAGTTAGTGGATAACAGGAAACCACAAATATGTCTTTCAAGCGGAAAGTATTTAGTATCTAGAATGACAGATTTCGTGCTTGTCAATGAACTTAATTCTTTCAAAATAAATGCATGTTCACCTCTGGACTTAACAGGGAATTATTTAAAGTTCCTTCTTGGAGAGTTTTGATAACAATGTGATGTAAAATTTTAATAGGTTTTGTTGAAGAAGTGTCTTTCAAAATGGCACGTTTATTCTCATCATGTTTTCATGTAGAAAATTTATCTACCTTTTTTTCTGGATTTTATTTTTATGTTTTTTTTTTGCTGATGTAAAATTTAACTGAACATGACTTTCCTCTTAAGGCACATGTTTCTTCATGTTTTTTGTTGTTAGAACAGTAACTCTAAAGGTGTTTTAAAGAGGTTTTCAATTTTTATTATGGAAGCTGTTTTTAATCCTGACTGTAAAAAAATCGGTCAGTGCAATATAAAAGATAAAATGGCTTAATAAAGTTTTTATTTTATAATCTTTAGTGCTACTTTTAAGCTGAATAACCATTCATTATAAAGAACCAGACAATATTTCTCAATTGAAAACGACAAGTGATATAGAAAGGCCAGTGTGGCTTGCTGCAGACAGTTCTTTATGGATCAGTAATTTCTTCACAACCATGCTTCTAATGGGCCATCACAGAGGAATCTGTTTAACTGTATTACAGTTTAATCAGACGTGGCATCTGTCAAATGTGCCTGATTTAGCTCTAACAATTGCTAGACTACATATCAGGACACAGGTTGACCAGTTAACAACAAAATAAAGTCCAAATAGTACTGTATACTGGCAATAAACACGAAGACGTGGAGAGGTGTAATGTCTGAAAACACAGAGCTATTTAGAAAAGTACAAAGTTTTTGTTATTTTGACAATAAAAAAGTCAGACTACTGCCTAAACTTTATGCTAATACCATTAGTCTAGTGTCTGAAGGGAAGGATGTTTCCTCTTGCATGACTTGTTGAGGGCATACAAACGAGACATGGGGAAAGAAAAGTGGGAAGCTAAGCCTGAGTTGACTGTTCTGTAGACATTGAACTAGCAGTGTTAGTCCAAGAATCAGCTTGCTATTTTGAATGCCTTTTTATTTTCCATTTTTGATTAAAAAAAGGAAATTTATCTAAGAAACCTATTAAAAAGATAGATGGTTAGAGAGATGAATTCTGCAAAAAAAATTACTGGTGAGATTTACTTTTCTCAATATCGTTCTGGGAGCCTCCCAGTGCCTCTGTGTTTGTTAGACCAAGAGTTGTTCTGTATATGCAAACCTTTCTGCATCCACTGAAGCATTTGCATACATTATCTTCTTTTTTTCATATTTTATTAACGAACTATGGAAATAAATACATAAATGGGAATTTATCTGGAATGGTAATGCAGAAAACTTCAATTTTCTGTATAACTGGGATATAATTATAACGTGTCTCAAAAAACCAGCTCTCTGACTATCTGATTCTGGCAATAGACCTTAACCCTGACTGTGACTGACCACCTCCAGAGGGGAGATGTCTTTTTTTTAAGTATTCAAGAGCATTTAGGCACTGGCCTCTCTGCTTGTATTACCACACAAGGATGCCAATTAATGTCATTTGCAATGTGGATTCTTGTCCATTAGAAATAGGACTGAACCCTGTAAATCATTTCACACAGGCCATTGAATAGCTGTCAGAGGGTAACACTTTCTGTCACTACTGATCTGGTACAGATGTGAAGAAGTGACCTAGAGGTACAATGTCCTATCTTATTACCAGCTATGTGGGCCGTCCATCCTATTTAACTTTAATTATTTACTTATGTATTGTACTTGTTTCTCTTTGTTCAGGAATAAATGCCCTTCAGTCTTCAGCAATGCTCAAAGACAACTGAGCTAATTTATTTTTAAATGTAATATTGGGTATGTATTTTAGGGGAAAGAAAGTCAAGCATTCTTTTCCACATATAAGGTACCAATTTTCTCTTTTATTCTTTGTTTCTTTCTGTTTTCTTTTTTTTCGGTTCTCAAAATACAAGAAATCTTTCCTTATAGCACCTCAGAGGATGAGACCATTTGACTGGGGCTGTTGTAGCTCAGGATTATGATATTATTTGAAGGGAAACATTGAGATCTTGATCTTCTGGTATAATATGCAAGGAAAACAAGAACAAAAGTGTGGGTAGTGTGTGTGAAAATGTCTGGGATAAGATGGTGAATTCTAGTCACTGTGCTTTCAAATAATGAGCTCATTCCTCACCTATTACCTTTGTAGCAAGTCATCTCATGTTTCGGTACTTCAGCATCTCAGAACAAATCCTACCCATTTTAAGCATCTGCAAATCTCCTTTTAGTAGTTAAAACTCTGCTGAGTATTGATTAAAACTCTAAAAGACAGAGAAGGAGGGAGGGAGAAGGGGAGAGGGGAGGTGGGGAAGAGAGAACTTGTAAACCAAATTTGACATAAACCCAGGGAAATGTGTTAGGCTTCGAATTGCATTGCATTGATATATTTTGAATTGACTACATTAGTATTGGAGTGGGTTAATCTCTACTTTACATAGTAAATATTGCAGCAGTGTTAAACTGGAGGTTGATTTCTTGGAGGTCAGCTCAGCAAAGACTGTTTTATGCATAGGTTTTAGATAGGGTAGAGGAGTTTGTCTAGGATTACTCTCTCGGTCACACATACCTAACTTCTGCCTACATGTATCTTTGGAGTAACTGGTACACTTTCATCTTTCTTATGGCCTTCAGAGTTGTTCCCAGAAGCCCTAGGGGGACACATATACAATATAGCTCCAAATCTTGTATTAAGAATGGCAAGGATCCTTGGATCATCTTAATTTTCATTGACTACAGGACTTGGAGGAATGCATGCATTCAAAAAGTCTTTTGGTTTCTGCAAATCAAGAATTATGCACTTATCCAGGGCTTAAGGAGCCAGGAGTAGGATTTAGATACGCCAACAGGATGTTGTAAGTTTCTCATATTAAACACAAACTTCAAGAGTTTAGGACTACCTTGTAATTTCTTGTAAAATGTTTTCGATACCAATTATATTAACATAAGGAATAAATAATAATAATAATCATCATTATCATCATTTACCAAAGCAGGTCTTCCTTCTGTCATATCTTTCCTTGTGATCTATTTCTGTTAAATGATTCTTATTTTTGCAAAGTGAAAAAGGATGCAAGTGTAATTAGGTTGTACTAATGAAACACTAGTTGTGTCACCATAACCATGAAGGCATGTCTAAAACATTTTCGAAGAAAAACAGGAGAGTATAGCCAAAGTACAAGCAGATACTTTGAAAGAAAAAGCACAGGGTTATTTGAGACCACAAGGGTATACACATAAATTGCAAATGGGTAATTATTAATAAATGCAAATTTGAAACCTGGGTAGGGTCCATATTAGGGCATAATTTAAACATGTAAAGAATTGTGACACAGCCTATTGCAGATAGCTGTGACTGATAACACAGGTAGAATAATCTTTAGATTGCGTACAGGACAACAAAAAAACCAAACTAAATGCAGATATGCCTCTTTTCTTCAGAAACGCGTATGCAAAACTGATTAAATAACCTGTACTGATACTAAGCTATTACTTTGTTATTTTGAAAGGGAAATGTACTTCTATTTCTTGTACTGATGCTGGTACCCCACCTCTGAGACTCAGTTGTAATTGGCATATGACTCAATCTATGTCATGCCCTTATGGAAAGAATATCTTCATCAGGCTTTTAGGCAGACTTCATTGTCTTTGACAATGGAGCAAAATAAACCAGACAAATGGAGCCTGGTCAAAGCCATTATTTTGTTTTAATTTTATTTTCCATATCTAAAAAGTACATATTTATCTATTTACATTGCTATGAATATTTATTTGTTTAATATACACATAAATATATTGTATTTGTAACAGAAATACGGAACAGAAAAAATCAGTCAAATCTGTTACTGTGGCTTAACAAGTTATTGAATAAGTCATCTGCTATATGTGCATTTTTCAGCCTGTAGCAAGAGAAAATAATGTGACTTTGCTTTCCAATAAGCCTTTTGTTATTTGATATTTAGCAGTGTTTCTTAATTTGCATATACAGCACACCAAGAAAATACAGACAGGTATTAAAAGCTCTTAAGCAATAATAATCTTAGAAGTATCTGAGTCCTATCTTACATTTAGATAGCATAATTAAAATTTACCATCTCAGAAAGAAATGAGGTTGTTATAAGCACAAGCATAGTTAAATTTTTGTGCTCTTTTTCAAGTATAGATGGAAACCTAGAGAATGTAAATATATCTATTTTGGTTTTGCATAAAATACAAGTGTCAGGTTTTTTGGTCATTTAAGATTCCTGCTGAATTTTATGAGACCTTTAAATGTCAAAGTATTTCTATGAACTAAAAAAAAAAAAATCCTCTTTTGACAAGTCCTCCAAATCTGGCTTTCCTACAATTTGACCATCTGTTTGTGCTGGACCTGGGTTCCTGTGATACTGGCAATGGCCAGTATTGTCTCAGGTGGTGAATGGAAGAGAAGAAATGGTGACATATGGTAGTAGAATGCTTAATGCAGCCGAGCAAAAACAAATTGTACTACATAAAAGCAATTACAGTTTATCTTTTATGCACTGAACATACAGAATGGCATTTTAAAGATCTTAGTGACTTACATTTTTTAAGGATGTAGTAAAAATTAGTTAAATGTCTTTAGGCTAAACACAGATAAAATAATTTTACAACCTGCATTCTGAGTTGGGGGAGTGAAACAAGTGTTTATGCTATCAGTTTAGGTGATGAACTTATGTCTAATAAAGACTGTAAAAAGTTTCCCTCAGTTGTCAACAGAGGTATCTCAGAAAGGACATTTAGAACACCTAAACCAATTTACAGGTGCTTTTCTTATCTGATTTAAAATGCCATTCACAGTCTTTAAAATAGAGAACTGGAAAATTAATGTTAATTATTCTTATCTTCTTACAAGAAGATCCAGTTGTTTTCAAATCTCTACTTTTTGGCTATCCACACTTCTTGGGAACAGGATACGGAAACAGGCTTTTCAAACAGCTAAAACGGTCAGATAGTATAGTGAAATTGCATGTCCTGAAAGCTGCCAAGTTCTGCATAGCAATGCAGGTCAAGAACATCTCTTTGTGGTGGAACACTGTGCTTTGTTCTACTCCAGATAAATTGTCTCTCTTTGTATGAAATCTTCACTCTGATACTCCATCAGTCAAAAGAAACCCTATCCAGAGACTGATGTGGCCATTTACTTTTGTATATTCTACAATCTAAATAATGTGCAGAGAAGTCACACACCTTGCCAGGCAGAAAAAAAAAAAAAAAAGGAGAAAAGCAATTCATGTACAAAGCAAAGAAAAGGCAAAACGCTCCTCCTCCCCACTCCCTCCAGCCCCCACATTAAAGCCATGGAAAAAAGATCCGTCCACGGTACAATCTTTTTTCCATAAACAACCTCTGAAAAAGGTTAATATGCTTAATGCATTAAGTGCTGTAACTAGCACATAATTATGGTTTCCACTGAATATATTTTGTATAGTGTTGCACGTTTAGGTTTTCTGAAGAAATGGCCCTATGGATACAACAGATTCCAATACCTATGACATTTTAAGGGTTGGGTTTAGGGCTCAGTACAATGAAGTGGAATGACATTTAATTACTGATGTGCAGCCATTCAGTTCAGCTAATTATGATCCCTGGAGTTTAGTCATCATATGTAATTAACTTTTACTTTCATAAAAGCTTAATGTGCTGCAAAAGCAGCAATGGCTGTGAATGTTACACTTCAGGATTACTGACAGAATTCAAAATGAATTCTAAAAGACAATTTTTCTCACTAAGTGTTAATATAGCCATCTGCTCTTAAACAATGTAAATTTGTTTTAATAGGACCACAGATATCATTATCTATGATTTTTTTTTTTTTTTTAATTCCATGGTCACAGTTACCACACTATAAGCAAGCGGGAGAATAATTCAGCCCCGGACAAGCAATCATAATCTATTCAAATAAAGCTAGCAAAAAGACTGATGAGCAATATTGAAAGGCCAGCTGGGTTTTCCTTTGTTTTGTTTTGTGGGTTTTTTTTAAAGAAAGAACATCTTTCAAACCATTGCAATTACCAAAACTTAATTTGATTTGTATTTCTAGAGTGTTTTAGTAGTAACTATGAAATATAAAGGTCCATATACAGCTATTTACCAAACGTAATGGTTTTGTAAAAAGCAGATTCACTGCCTTATGTATGTTTAGTCAGCTTTTACTGATCTTTGTTACAGAATAGGGAAAATAGATCAAAGCTCTTAAATAAAGTCAGAGAATTGTATCCAGTTACAGCAAAATCTTGAGTTATGCTTAGCAAGCCAATTACAGTACCTATGTATGATACAATACAGTCAAGTGCAGGGCTATGCTAATTAGCTCTAAGTGGATGAGTGGGGTACCAAAACACTGTCACACGTTGGTGAAACTTTTTAATCAAGCTAAAATAATCTATTTCTAAATAGAGTTATGTTACCTATTAACAGCATGCTATCACATATACACCAAAAAAGTGTATGTGGTATAACCGTGGAAGACTCAAAATACATACCCATATTCTTCATCTACAATATTTGTGAGGGTTACTGTTGAACAAGAAACTGATTTTAACAATGTTGATGGCTCTGGCAGAGCTCACACTTAGGCAGGAGAGGCAAGAGGCACTTGGCCCCGAGGCAGGTGCTCAAACCAGCTCAGCCCAGCTTTGGCCAAGGTCAGCGCAGGCCACCCCTGACACTGCCCGCTCAGGTCAGGAGTACAGATCGTTATACAAAAAATAGCAAAATAGTTTTTACTAGGCTACAATGTAGTAGCTGCATTACCTCACTGTGTGAGGAATTGCAGAGTGACAGAAAAGACTAGCTCTAAGTAAAGGAAAAACATATAAAGAAGGTGGTAATAAAAATAATATACTTTTATGAACCTTTAATAAGCCATAGAACTTGTACATGAACCTTGTACAAATGCAAGAGAACATCAGTTAGGCCAAAGACCAGGAGGAGTTGCCAATGGCAGCAATATGATGGAAATGAATAAAGTTGAAAAGTTTCTGAAGCACTCTGACAGTCTTTAAGGAGTCTAGCAACAGCACAGAAAATCAGGATAATTCAAGAAACCACAGGATAAAAGGGTTAGACTAAAGTTAGGTCTCATATACCCAATAAATGTTCCACATATTTGTATTGTTGCAGATTTATGTTGCAGATGAACTAAAATTCTATTGAGAATAAACTAAAATTCTGTTTTGAGATGTTTTCTCTTTTGTGGTAGAATCTCCTTCATGTTGAAATTCCTATTTGTAGATGCAAAGGAGGAATTTAACTGAAAATTGGGCAAGGTTTCCTGCTATCCTGGCTACCTCACAGAATTTCTTTGAAAAAGTAAGAACTTACACATTTTCCATAGTAGGATTCCTTTCTCTGTTAAGTTGATAATATTATACTGCATACACATGCATTTATTTAAAAGTTTATTGCATTATTTTGAATTCATTTTTGTAGTCTGTGTGGAAGCATTTCTATAGAATTAATTAAAACTCAACCTCTGTAAATTGGTTTTGTGTCATCACAGCAAGTCTTTCAAACTCCTTCTAGAAGGCAGAACATGTCAGTCAGTTGGCTTGAACCTTACACCACAAAACGTCTAATTCAAAATTAGGGACACAATATTATTGTGAACATAATTAAATAACGGAACAAGCTTCCTGTGTCCTCCATGTCTCCATAGTGATTTTCCATGTCTGGATTACTGTGGAGTATTACAGTTGTTTTTTATAATATTACCTCCTTCAGCCAAATTACATTGTTTCGTTCTTGTTAAACCCTAAAGTATTAGGTTCAATACAGCTATATACTGACAAGAATAGATGGCCTTCATGAAGTAAGAAATCAAATCAAATCATTCTTGTTTCCCTCTAGTCATAAGTGCAAAGAATCTGTTCAACTATGATTTGGCCCTTGAAAAGACTCAGTAAATATTTTGTTTTTCTCATGTGTCATGTTGTAAGATCTTACTAGAATTCAGTAGTCAGTCAGCAGCAATCATGTAGTTTTACTGTTGCCAACCTCAAGTACAGAGAAGTTCAAATATGGGTTTTCATGGCTAGAATGCTCTAATTTCAGACACAGAGAGGTTTAATCAGTACACATTTCAATTAATGTTTTGTTTGCATTGATGAGGGGACTTTTGCTTCATTGATCCCTGATAATCAAATATTGAATTCCAAATACAGACAGGCTGTAGAGTAACTGGTATATCTCATCTAAAGTCAATTGTAATATTTCAAATAGTAGATGTACTGATATTTGCTTCAGCTCTTTGAAAACTATTTTTCTTATTTACCTATCTAATTCTAATAATGACCTTCTTAAACTGTGTAAAGTTGTTCAAGGATAGATGTATCTGATCCTCAGAGAAACAGACTGTTATTCTTCACCCTGCGGTGTACACAGATCAATGCATCCCAGCTCTTTTATGCTTCCTTATTCCTTCACAAATGTTGTGTCCAATTCACTATTGTATTGAAATAATTGTCAGGATTCTACTTTTCAGGATTTACATTCTTCCACCAAAGGTAGTGTTTCATCTAAACTTGTCCCAAATGTATTGATCTGCATTTTCCAAGGGGAATGTCATAAGCTTCCTTTTTTTCCTACAGCCAATTTAAATAATTCTTTCTTTGGACAACTTCTCACTTGCATGAGCATTTATAACTCCTTCCCATCTTGAATTCTTTATTAAATTACTCATTATTCCAAGATTCTGAGTGGCAATGTTAGTTTATTCATAACATTAGTTTGGAATAGTGGCTGTGGCTACTAAGATGAGCCTCTGTTTCTCATCTCATTGCAGATGAGCCTCTTAATTGTGTGGTAGGTTTACTGCTGTAAGTTTTAGGTTTAAAACCTGAATTCCATTTAGCATCAGTTGAATCTTAACATCTATCAATCCCACTCTGAACTGCTAGTTTATCTATTTTGATTGGTTATATGACATCATCAATGGTGATGTTGACTGTATTCTGGATAGCCGTGTGAGTTTGATGAGCTTCAATGGACCTTAGACATCAAACCTGAGAAAACTCTCTAAACATGCTCAAATACAGTATTCATATAGGAACTGTACAAGACAGAAGATACTCCTTTCCACTCCAGTCACTACCACTTGATACCCTATTATTCTTATATAGAACAGTGTACCGACTAGTGCAAGACTTGGTACTGCTTTCTCATCACATTCTCTAAATAAAATATAGTGGCTTGTTTAGTTTCTGCTTTATTAAATGAGTTGTTAAATAATATGCTTAATAGCTCTCAATGCAGTATGAGAAATGGAAATAATATTGAGTAATTCTAGAAATATAACTGGGAAATGTCCCTTTAGTATTTCTCTCTGTTATATCAATCACTACAGTAATAAAACAAATTCTGAACTGTATTTATTTTCTCTATTGTTCAATATCTATCTGTTAAGGCAGTTCCCATATGATATTTAATATCCTTAATGGCTTAGACCTTCCACCCATAATATATGTCCTCAGATTCTTTCTAACTTTTCCATGGGTGTTATTGATATTCTGTAGTCTTCTTTATGATTACAGAATTCTATTTTCTGTATTTTCTCTAATATTTACCAAATTACACTTTTTTTTTTTTTTAATTCAGGGTCAAGTCTTAGGTACTTACCAGGACTATGCTTTAAAAAGTGGAAAAATTAAGACAAAGATAATTTTGGGGTGATTTTCTTAACTTCTACCATTTTAAATGTAAATATCTTATCTGTCTACCTGCCTGGGTCAGAATTGATCATATTTCAGGCCATCAGATATGCTTACTATCTTTCTGCACCACATTGCTACTGCTATGCATTGTTTGTATGTGTGCAGTCTTATTTACAGGCTTTTCTTCTGTGTCCCCAGAGGTGTCTGAAGTCTTAAATGACAAAATTTGAGGTCACACTTTATTGAACAAATCTCCATTAATTACCTCCAGTAGACCACTTGCATCAGCAGCCATCAACAGTCAGATGAGCTAAATAGTATTGAAAGGGCCCACACAAATACAAAGGAGAAAAGTTGGGGCTAATTTGTTATCTTTACTAATTAAAACTGATTGTTTTTCCTTAGTCTCAAATAAAGCCAATATCTTAATACAAAGATATTCTACTTTAACTAAGCTGCAGGATTAGCAAGAATAGTCTCTATCACTTTCTACAATAGAATTTTAAATTAAACTTGATGGAAGAAGTGTACAGAACTCTTTTATCTAACCAAACCTGTTAGTCAGGATGTTGAAGTGTATAAATGAATGCTAACACTAGTACAGAAATGATAGGACTTGAAGAGTGACAGTATTATGCAAATTGTATTTTTAAAAACACCTACATTTTTTATTTGGTGAGTACCATGTTCAAATGGAGTCAGTCCTGGGCATTTGTATTGGATCTGGAGGGGATGGAGTTAACTTTCCCTGTAGCAGCCCTCACAGTGTTGTGCTTTGTATTTGTAGATAGAACATTGTTGATAACAGATTGGTGTTTTGGGTAACACTGAGCATTCCTCACACAATATGAAGGTTGTCTAGCCAGCCTCCCTCCTCCCTCAAAGGCCAGTGGGCTGGGTGTGGGCAAGAGTTTGGGATGGAATATAGCCAGGGCAGCTGTCCCAAACTGACCATAAGGATATTCCATACCATATGACAGCATGCTCAGCAATAAAAACTAAGTGAAAGCCAGAGGGGAGGATTCATTATTAAGGCATTTGTCTTCTGAAGCAATCATTATGTGTATTGAGGTCCTACTTCCCAGGTAGTGGCTGGAGTTCACCTGCTGATGGGAAGTAGAGAATAATTATTATTTTTCTCCTCTTCCATGCACAACCTTTGTTTTTATTTATTGAACTGCCTTTATCTCGATCCATGAGTTTTTAATCTTATTTTCTCCCCTGTTCCTCTGAGAAGGGGCGTTGAGAGAACAGTTTGATGTGCACCTGGCAGCCAGCCATGGTAAAACCACAGCATTTCATAAGCACGACCCTTCCTGTTGACCAGATATTAAACTGATTACATGGATATTTCTGTATTGGCAATACCATCTGTCCAATAAGGTGTAAAACCAAATACATGAGGAAATGTGATCTTTAGACATCCAAAGGAAGATCAGTGAGAGCAAAATTCTTCATTCTGGCAAAACTCCATCCCAGGCGATTAAGTCTGAACTGCTTAAATTCCCCCTATTATTTTAACTGCATATAAAATTCTACTTTAGATCCCATCTGCACCATTACTGTGTATTAAGGGGCAAACACTTTATTTTACCCAGTGGCAAGTGGAATGATAAAGAAACCTACCATATCATAGTGCTATATCTTAATTAATGAATATTAAAATCTTGAATAAGTTGAAATGAGTACACTACTTAGAAGCACAAAATATTCTCAATGGCCCTGAAGAGCATTGACTAAAATCTGTTTTTATGTGGATAACACTTAGTTACTTTCAATCTTTCAATCTCTACAATGCTGTTCAGAAGCCAGACAATACGGTGATAGGAGCCTCATGCTAAGTTACGCCTGCAGGATCAGCCCTCAGGGGCAGACTGGCCCCTGCTCCATACAGAAAGCTTGTGAGGGCAGCCTCACAAGTTGGACATCCAGAGCTTACAGCACCCTCTGGGCTTGAGCACTCAGTCCATCCTAGCACAATTACAAGCAACCTGAAAGGCAGGTTGCTTCTCTGTGTACAGAGGACGTGGGTGGAACAACCAAGTAACCTACTTCTGGGTGCCTCAGAGCAGCATAGGTCTTCGGATAAGACACTTATTTCATATGCATTGCAGTGAGATTTACACAACCTTTACTTGCAAGCACAGATAAGTGAAAACTTCTTAGTCCTGTATTTGGCTACATACTAACTCTGACCATGGGAAAATAGATACTGCCTTATTTACTAGCAAAGGGAATAGCATGCCATCCCCTTACTATGTCTATCCACAGAGGTTTCATTGCAAAAGCTAGATGGATGTCTACTTTGCAAAGGAATACTTATTCCCTCCACAAGGTATTTCTAAAACAGAAAAAAGTCTGTGAGACATTGAATTACTGTCCACTACTGGAGTAACAGATACATGTCATTTCTTACTCCAGATGGAAAAACATCTTGAAAAAATAACCATCATCACCTATATCTCAACATATATAAATTCCAACTAGATATAAAAGAATATGTGAATATGTGTTTGCCTTAGAAATCATTCAGATTTCCAACATTTGGCGTATTTAGACTTTATTTATCTTTAGGTCAATTACAGCAAAGAGCAAGAAGACACAATGAAGGTGGTTGAACATGGGAATATGTTGCCCAGAGGGGCTGTGAAGTCTTCATCCTGAAAGAACTTCAAGACCCAACTGGACATGGCCCTGGGCAACTTCCTCTAGCTGACCCTACTCTGAAGACTAAGAAGGCTTTGACTGAGCCACCTCCTGAAGTCCTGGCCAACCTCAGTAATTCTGTGATGTAGGTAAGGCATGACTGGGGCCAAAGTTTGAGCTTGGGGCCAAGTTCCAGTTCCTTAATAATCTTAGTGGCCTTTTGTTGGAATTGAATGGACACTGGAGGGATGAGCACAGCACCAGAAAAAAAAGGTATATGCCAGAAAGGTTTGTGTATCATTGGTATAATTGTGTATCATAGGAGAAAAACTGCCAGGAAAACTTCGACGTTGGGTATGGGGAGAGAAGACTCCAGACTGCTGAAGGAGCTAGCTAGTAAGGTCCCCTGGGAATTGGGGTCTATGAATGCTGGTTACTTTTTAAGAGCCATCTCTTAAGAGTGCAGGAGCAGGGAATTCAGAAGCAGAAAAGGTCTTTTAATGCAGGGCTCTGGGGATCCCAGGGTCTATCATCGGTTTTGAAGACAGAGGTGGAAGTGGCTTTAAATGTCTGTGCTTTGCCTACATCCCTATTTCTGAAGTGTCCGACCTCATCAAGCAATGGACCAATGTCATCTCTGATTTCAAAAAGCTCATTTTGTTGTCCTTCACAGTACTGGTCAGCTTGAACTCTAACTGGGCTTCGGCTGCACAAATTTTCTCCCTACAGTGGCAAACTCTCTGTAGTCCTCCCATGTTGCTTGTCCTTGCTTCCAACGTCCATACACTTTTCTTTTCTACCTAAGTTCTAGAAGATCCCTGCTCAGCCAAGTTGGCCTTCTGCCCCACTTGCTTGAATTCCGACAAAACTTTTGATAGATAATCCCTGTGGACCTCCCAGGAGCCTACTAGAGTATGATGGATTGTCAGCTAGTCTGCTGGAATGGAAACAGACTAATATACTTGCTTGTCACTAGGAGGTATTACTCATGACACCACTATCAGACAGGCAAGTTCAAGGGAGAGGGCAGATGGTATCTATTCTGATCTTGCAAACCTATAAAGAAACCTGCCGTGTCAAAATGAAGGTACTTCTTTGAAAGTTAGATGCAGCCACATAAACTCACATCTTAGAGAGAATGATTGGCAGAGAAATGTCTTAATCAAATGATGAGACCATATTTGAAAGTTCTGACTATTTATTTTAACATTGTTCAGATACAATCAGATTTCTTTCTAAGATTTCCAATTGTTGATTATCCATTAACCTATGGAGATCAGAGGCTAGCAATCATATCAAGGTGACTTGCTAACCTACCAACTAGCTTGGTTTTATGAAATGCAAATGAACTCTGCATTTCAGTTTCTCATTTATAAATGAAACAGTAAAATATTTATAACCTTGCATACAATCTAAAATAAAAGTGTAGAACTGAAGCTGAAATGTGGCCTGTCAGTGGTTAATACTAGACAAGATAAGTACAGAAAAGCAAGTTTCAGTGACAGCAAAGGTTATGGGCCTGGTTTTGCACACTCCCAGCTGCTGATCATAAATAAAATGAAATGCTTTATTTCCCACAAATCTTAGTGAAAAGCTAGTTCCCATTCTTGGGAAGCAGTTCTGCTTAAAGAATCAATAATTGAAGAGCATAGACAGGTCTCTTCCTATCTAACTTTGATCATCTAAACAGCCACTGGTTGTGATTCATTTACTGAAACATTATTTTCCAGTGCTCTTCAGGATTCCATACAGTACATGTAGAGCTGGCAGATATGAAGCACAATAAAACCCTATAGACAATCCATAACTTTTTGGAGAGAGAGTTGTAGGTCTGCAAGAATATCAAAAACTATTACATTTCTCTGGCTGGGCAATCAAATACATGAGGTTGAGATTTAATGTGATATGAAGACATTTAGATGCATGTGTCTAGATATGAGTATTCAGAGACATGTTAGAGGTCTAAGCTTCCATTTATAGTCAGTAGAAATCTAACCAAGGGAGTTTAGAGAGCTATTTAGCTGGCCACCTGGCAGAGATTGACTGCAAAGTGTGTTGAATCTGTGTCTGCATCCATGGAAGGCATTGACCAGTGGTGGGGGCTTGGACATCTGTAGACAGCTAAATTTAGAAGATTTAATTCTGCACTCAACCCGACCTCTAAGCTTTAATTAATTTTAACTTAGGGAGGTAGGTATGTACCGAGAAACACTATCACAGAGTAGGAAAATATTCTGTCATATTTGCAGAAAAATTGCCCAGATGACCAACTTTAGATATACACTGGCAGCTGAAAGGTTAACTAGTGTCATGGACATCACTGTAAAAGACTTTAGTACAAAACTAGACAAGAATAACTAACCTGGAACCGAATAAGTAAAGGGAGAGAGTAATTTGATCTTCACTGTCATGCTGCCAATGATTGTATTGAGGGGAGCTACGTTTTGGCTAAAATATGTCATCTTAACAAGAGGGTTTGGATAAGGTATATCAACTTAATAACAATTTTCATACATTAAAACTAATTCAGGAAAATAATTTCAGTGTTTATTCCCAAGAAAAATAACATGAAACAATATCTGCACACCTTCATGATATTTTTAAAATAGATATGAGCTTTCTTTGTGTACACTCCAGCCAGTGAAAGTAGATGAACTTGCCCTAATCCTCAAGTGATTTCTTCATGGTAGTAATTCGTGATGATAAGAACATTGGGTCACTCATATGCTAACATCTCAACATTTTGACTAGTACTTTAAGAATAGTTCATGTCCAGCCACCTTGGAACAAAGATATAATTATGAAGATATGCCTAGAAAAGAAAACACAACTATACACTCACTATAGCAAAAGAAACTTATAATGTGCTACATATTACTTTTTAATTTGAAACTTTTTATACCAAGGATGCATCTTCATAAATCTCATAGTTTGGAGACTTGCTCTGGCCATTCTTTTCCCTCAGTGACAAGCAGCAGCCAACGTAGGTGGCTGGATTGCATAAAAATCTTTTTGCAAGAAGCTGTATTGGCATTTCCTAAATCAATACAGGGGTTAACCCTACCCTTCAAGCTCACACCAATGATAGCATTTAACACAGAGTTTAACTGGGCAATATTTATTTCCAGAGGTCTCTGGGTATGTGCAAAATCCCTGTAAAATGGAAGCTTAGAGCTCTAATTTCTAGCAAAGCTTATTTCATATTGAATGTCAAAAACAATTCCAAGGCTGTTTATTTAACATTGATTATTGTGCTGTACTTCCTTTGTGCAATCTAAAAGTTGCATTTAAGCTTCACATATGCAAAGATACATAAATCACTGTTTTTACAAGAACAAATTAATATTAGTGAACATTTATCTGGAGGTGGTGGATTTAGTCAATACTTGAACTTTTAGATGAGGATTTCTAGAATTGTGGTCATCCAGATGACAGAAGCTGTCTGGGTATCATGGAAATAGATAAAAGTTAACACATTTTTGTCAGACACTTGAAAACATTCAGCAACCCTATGTGCCTTTTCGCTGATTGTCTATAGTCCAGTGGATAATGATGAAACTGTTCTCTCTCAAAGGGAACTTTTAGAATTAAGGATTCTTCACGAGACAATGAATTTGTTAAAATAAACTTGTGTGGAAATAGGGGGTTTCTACAGAACTTTACAATAAATTTCGTTTTCTTTAATTTAAACATAAATTGATGGAGTAAATTTGTTTTATTGAAGACATTACCAAACATTCATTTCCTTGGTTCAATTTCATTCTAAACTAGCAAGCACTTAACACTGTCAGCCCCTTGTGCTTTTAACTGAATAAAGGTCAGATAATCAGACATCTGAAAGGACAGCTCATTTATCATCCTTTGATAAATGTGTCAGTAGCTAATCTTTAGCAGTGGATGATAACACCACACAATGAAAAGTTAATGGATTCAAAGCACTGAATTTACCACAACAAGGATGTAATGACTCTGTAAAGCAGAAAGTTCAATTTTATTCCATATTTTATATGAAATTATTTTTGTGGCTGAAGCATTAATTACCACAATCTAAACATTATTCTGATAAATTGTGTTCCACAAAGGTCAAGACTGAGCTTGAGAAGAAATCATAATTATAGAATTATAGAACTGATTGAGTATTTTTTCAACAATCGTAGGATTTCTATCCCATCAAGCTAATAGATGAAGCCTCACCAGTTTAAAAATTATTATTAAATGTTTCTTGCTCCAAGTTCACATATACCATTTTATAGCACATATTCTGATTTGTACCTCATTTATTATTAATCTAAAATAAAAACTAGTTTAATCACCCTAGACCTACAGCTGAGGTTGAGACTATAGGTGTCTGCCTTAGGTTTTATCTTGTCAGACCTATACAGGTGTTTCTGATATTTTAAAGCATCTCAAATGACTGGACACATCTGTTTAGAAGATTATTTATTTGTTTTCTCCAAACATCAGGATTTCTTTTTTAATAATTTTTTGGTATTATCTAATCTTGTAAGTATTGTAGAACACAAGAAAGAGTAGTGCTGAAGATAGGATAAAAAGACAAATGATATACAAGACTTATTAGATTCATGTATTCCTTGAAGATATTCCAGAAGAGGAATGTCTACCATAAGTTTGTATTACTTAAAGATCACAGCAGAGAGGTCCCCATCTCCTTTGCCTTCATCTTCTCCCTCCCTCCACAAATCTGTGATGAGCAGATATGGTTGATTATTTTCTGTTAGAACTCAGATGATGGCAATTATGCTTAAAACTATGAAAGTTTATTGGCCTACTGTTTAGGCTGGAGGGCCTTTGAAACCAGAGCCAGAGCAGAAGCAGAAGACCTTCAAGTAAGTATTTTGTAATCCCTTGGATTCTGTTGGGATTTACATATTTTGGGAAGGTTCCATGCAGGACATGGGAGATGATGGAGAAAATATCCTACATTTTAGTGATAAAATAACACACTAAGAGAAGTCTGGAAAAAACTCTCAAGGGAATTTACTACTTCACAGTAACATTTTTCCACAAAAGGGACCAATCCAGATCTAAAGTTTTTATATCCTTGGTTACAGCATGCACAAATAAAATCTGGATTTGTTACTTCAGATAGGAAAGAAAAAAGAAAATACATGTTTTATTAATTAGGTCCTGAATTGGGTTTATTTAATTAATTCTGAAGAAGTTATAAGTAGCGATGTATTTACTTTATAAAGCAGTTTTGTAAAAAAATAATTCACAAAGGAGAAAAGAATGTGGCTAGAATTCATATCTAAAGTTTTAAATATCCTAATAACCACTTCTCTAATTTTCTAGTATATGTTGCATCCTAATAGTTCATAAATGTATTGAGGAAATCAGAAATATTATCTCCTTGCAGTATAATTTTGCAGGTATTATTTTTATAACAGAAAGTTAAGTAGATTTATTGCATGCTCCATATTAGTTCTGCAAACTCAGTTATGATATTTGAGTCAAACACGAGACAAGGAACTTTTTTAACAGGAAAAAAAGGTTCAAGAAAAAGAAGAAGATATTATGATTTATCATAAATTTTTTCTTCCAGGTAGCGTAACTCAAGTTTTTTGATCTGTGTAGAAAAGCAGACTCGATCAAAGTCACTGATATGAATGATAAAAAATATTTTTTTAGAATTGCATGCTGTTATCATTCAAGGGCCAACTTTTCAAACACTTCACTATAGCAGCTGTTAGTCATAATAACAAAGTTCTATGTTTTAAACTAAAACATATAGCTCCTTATATCTGGAGCTACTCATTACGATTAAGTGGACAGCATTGGATTAAAGAAATAATAATATGATAAAAACTAGTAAATAATTTACAATCATGTATATACACCTTTTCACAAGGTGTTTGAAGAGCAAAACAAAATGCTTACGTCATGGATTTTTCTTCTTTCATAAGTATTGTGCATTTGAACTTCATTTTTAATCTCTATCACAATTAATTAATTAGGCAATTTTCTTATAGATTGTTCTTAGATAATAAGTTAAGAATATATCATTGAACTGGAAGTAGTTTTGTATTATAATGATGATATGTGAATTCTGAGTATTTTCCTTATGATCCAATCTGCTTATAATATAACGACATATAAAATTTACAATAATTTTTTTCATCAATTGATAAAAATAAGATTTCTGTTCTCTCACTATCAAATCGACATTGAATTTGTGACACAAAATTAACTGAAGCACTTAAAACTCTTGACGATAAATATATTAAAGAATCAGAACAAATCAAAACATACAGAAAACACAAAAATAATTTAAATTAATTGAAATTTATGTACTTACTTCAGTGCTTTTGCTTCCTGTATGGGATTATATGAAAGTCCACAGACATAGTAGTGAGAGATTGTGCTAGGAAAACTCCTACAAAATGAAGAAAGCTTTTTTTCACACTTGAAGTGGAACCAGACAGAACAGCTTTAGTGGGACTACTCTGAAAACAGTCAAGGCAATTCACTATGAACAGTAGACAAAGAAATTTTTGATATTGAAAAGTTGGCTAAAAATCTTTAGAGAAGGTATGTTTTAAGAAACAAAAGTTTCTGAAGGTAAACGTAAATTTTCTGAGCATATACATTTTAAACAAAGAGTCAGAAATTTTAGAAAACATATTCCTGGGTTCAGCTGCAGTGCTGGGTGCTTAGAAATTTTATTGCTATTCTACTACACAGTTGTCATACCCCACGCAGGAGGTCTATTAAAACTTACAAAGGTGACAGTTTCTCATAAAAAGTATAGAGATCTGTTTCAGTAACTACTGCATGATTCTGACTATATGCATCACATGAAATCCAAGCAAATTCTACCAGTTTATTCTCAAAACTTTTTAATATATTATTATTGTTGCCTCACAAGCAATTACTTTAATCGTGCTTTAAGATACAGTTCTGCAAAATATCCAGGAGGGCTTTATGGCTGATTGGTCTAATCTGATAAGTCCTTCAGAAAGTTCAAGACATTATGTACCTACTGACATATAATATTCTACCAAGCCAAAGTGCATTAGAATCTCGGTCTTTCACTAGTGTATATCACTGATCATCCATAAAGCAGGAATAAAAGGAAAGAGAAAAAAGAGACAGAAAAGCAGAGTGGTTTGAAATTAAACATTGTCTTATATGGGAGGTGCCAGGTGCAAATGTCTACTCTGTTTTTGTAGATATTCTATCACCATGGCGCTTCAGCCTGACCCAGAAGCCCAAGGATCATTATAATTATGATGCTTAGCACTCACTGAAGAAAACAGATGTTTTTAAAATTCTTTTAAGGAAATAGGTCTGGGATTAGATAACAATAGTAATCATGGGATAATGTGAAAGTGAACAAAACTGATAAGATGTGTTTGTGAAGACTCGGAAAACATACCATATTTTTGGTTACTTGTTTTCTTTACAGTGAACAATGTATAAAGAATACATCACTTCATTCTTTACATTAGCTTGTTTCAGATGGATTTTCCCACACATTATTACTGTAATTGTTATTATTGTTATTATTATTACTACTCCTGCTATTGTTCTGCAGATAATATACTGTAAGATGAAAAATCAGAGAAGTTTGGAGACATGCAAAATAAAATCTCAGATCATACTGTCTTTGAAAATAATGTATATCACCCTTGTGAAACTATGAAATGAATAAATTTCAAAGCCATAATGAAAGGAGCTAGCCTCCTAGTCTGAAGTCAAATTGATCTCTCCACATCTTCCTTGAAAATTATTTAAAGGAAAAATAAATTATCTCTGTAGCAAATTTATCTTCATCCCTAGGTGTTGAATTGCATGTGTCTGCTGTGACAATGCTTCCCATAGACAGCAATGGGAGAATCAGGTTTTTTTACATTGTCTGAACATTACAGATTTATCTTGGAGAAGTAAGGAGTGGGGTCAGCGGAATTGCCACCTTGGACTTCTGGAGGGCAGACTTTGGTCTGTTTAGGAGACTGGTTGACAGAGTCCCTTGGGAGGCAGTCCTGAAGGGCAAAGCAGACCAGGACGACTGGATATTCTTCAAGAAGGAAATCTTAAAGGCGCAGGAGCAGGCTGTCCCCGTGTGCCAAAAGAAGAGCCACAGGGAAGAAGACAGGCCGGGCTGAACAGAGAGCTTTGTTTGGAACTCAGGGACAAAAAGAGTTTATGATTGTTGGAAGAAGGGGCAGGCAACACAGGAAGACTACAAGGATGTTGTGACGTTATGCAGGGAGAAAATTGAAAGGGCCAAAGACCGACTAGATCTTAATCTGGCTACTGCCATAAAAGACAATAAAAAATATTTCTAGAAATAAATGAACAACCAAAGGAAGGCTAAGGAGAATGTGGCAGGAAACATAGTGACAAAGGATGAAGAAAAGGTTGAGGTACTTACTGCTGCCTTTACCTTAGTCTGTCATAGTAAGAGCAATTGCTCTCCAGGTACCCAGGCCCCTGAGCTAGAAGACAGGGACGGGGAGCAGAATGAAGTGGACCCCCATAATCCAAGTGGAAATGGTGAGGGATCTGCTAGACCACTTAGACATGCACAAGTCTATGGGCCCAGAATGGACCCACCCAAGGGTACTGAGGGAGCTGGTGGAATTGTTCATCAAGCTGCTTTCCATCATTTATCAGCAGTCCTGGCTAACTGGGGAGGTACCAGCTGACTGGAGGTTAGCAAATGTGATGCCCATCTACAAGAAGGGCCACAAGGAGGATCCAGGGAATTACAGGCCTGTCAGTCTGACTTCAGTGGCAGGGAAGGTTAAGCAGCAGATCATCTTTAGCACCATCATGCACCATTTGTTGACTGCACCCTGGCTTTTATACAAGCCTGTCCCGACCTAGCACCAGCCAAAAGAATGCTTGACTCCCCCTAATCAGAGATCAAGTTATTTAGAGGTTTTCCAGATCCCTAACAAAGTTTCTAGAAGCCTGGGAAGATCTCAAAGAGAGTCCAGAAACTGCTGTGCAAATGGCTGTTTCTGTTAGCTGCATTTTCATTTCATTGAGGTGCATCTCCTGTTATCCATCTATGTTACCCACCTCCCCTGTTACGCACCTATGGTTAGAAGAGCCTATTCTGGTAAAAGATGTATTCTTGCCTAAAGTTTCATTGTAGCTTAGGGTTTGAAAGAAAACCACTTGAAATATCCAAATCCTTAACTTACCTGAATCTCACCCCTACCTCTCACAAAAGCCTAAAGAGTTAGTCATGGATAGTTAGACATGGCAGTGCCTAAACTCAGTGTTTAAATTAGGTGGATTGGGTTCCTCCCTATTTGTGGAACTAATTTAAATAAATGAAAGTAAGAAGGATGTTCATTGCCTTGTGCATTATGCAGGCTTTTCATGTTTATTATTCTCTGATACATGGGAGTTCTATAGACTTCTGTATCTCTTGAAAGTATTCCTTTATGAAAGGACATTGCAAGACAAAATAAGCAGAAAAGTTCTGATTCCTCCCAGATGAAGGAAGCATAGAACTGATGTTGCTCCTTTCTTGGAAATATCACAGGAGAAGCTGTTGCATGGTGTCCCAGTTTGAAGTAAAAACGAACCAATTTTGTTCTGTAATTTTACATGTTAGCTAGGCCTCCTCTAACTCTCTGAAATTAACGGCATATTGTGGAGAAAACTGCTCGTTCTCAGAATGATAAGACCAATGTTTGTGCTATGTGCCAAGGAATGGTATGCAGAGAGGCCCTTGCTTATACTTATTGCTATAACAACCAAGGTCAGCCCATTTTCATTATTTGCCCCTTAGAGGGTCGGAAACGGAAAAAACGTAGAGGGGTCACATCTGCGGGGAGGAGCGGACAGGACAGGTGACCCAAACCTGACCAACTGGGGTATTCCATCCCATCTGCCCCATGCTCAGTATAAAAGCTGAGGGATCAAAGGGTCAAGGCTCTTCCTGCGAAGGCTGATGTCTGAAGAGGACTCTGTTCATCTGCCTTTGATCCCGATCCGTGTGTTCCTGACTCCAGAGCTGCAATCCAGTTCCTATCCATCGCTGGGTCCAGTCTGGGACTTCCCCAGTGCCTGCTGGTGACAGGACTGTCATCCTGGGAGCTTGATACGGTTTTGTATATATTGTATCTATTTTATTACTTTCTTACTTTTTTTTTCATTAAAGTAGTTCAGTTCATTTTAAACTTCTAAATCTCCTTATCTCTTCCTCTCCTCTTTTGCAGGGGGGGAAGGGCCATCTGTCGGTCCAGTTTTGGTGATTTTGGCTAAAACCATGACACATGGTAAGAAAGCAACACTTCCTATCACAATGTTTTTTCTTGAGAGAATAATTATGGCAGATAAGATGCTATTGAGTGTGGTTTTGATGTAGTTTAAGCATGGATTAGCTCGGGTTCTGCAAAGAAATGCAAACACACACAGGTGTGTTGGGATTTCCACAGAACAGCTGGAGGCATGCAGGCTGCAATCTCTGGCAGAACTTAAAGCCTAAAACCATACACAATGTGACACAGAAGCTTTACTAGTGAAGTCCAGTCAACACCAGACTTTCAACTGAGTAAAGAACAGGTTTTCATCCATTGAACTCCTGGGCTTTGATGCTCGTAATTCCTTTATGCTGTATGTTTTGATTCCTCAATAGTTTTTGAGTCTAAATCTAAGGACTGCATTTCTATTCTGGGCTGTTTAGGAAGAAATATGGATTCTAGAAGTTTCTAGCTTGTTTTTTCATGGCTTCTGCTACTGCATTTCCATTAGTAAGGATGAAAGAAGAAAGGACATACAAAAAGTGATGACTAAACCTTTTCACTATAATTTTGTCACATTTGATATAGCTGTTAAAGATACGATAATTTCACTTGAGGAGCATTTTGTTTGTTTCTGACTTTGTCAGCAAGTTTTAGCATTGCCATAATTTATATATAATTTAAGCAGGATGTCAGTTGTAGCAAAATGATTTACCTCAAACATTTTATCTGTCACTTCGTGCTGTGCCCAAATATTCTACATTTCAGAAACCTATTGGTATGCATGTGGTTGCTCATATAAAGTCCTTCTTATCCTCCAAATATGTCTCACACTTCACTGCTGATAACCAGGATAATTGCCATTGTCGGTCTTATTTTTTGTGGGGGGGTGTCAGTTGTTGGGCTATTTAACCATTTAACAGAACTGGAAAATATTTTGGTGAGTATAGATTTCTTTTACAATGCACTTTTTCTTCTAATGTTTAATGAACAGAATCTATTTATTTCTATTGTGATTAATTTCATAAAGGGAGATTCAAGTTGAGAACCTAACACAGGCAGATTTACATCAGAAACTAAAGATATCCCTAACTGTCCATGACTAGATCTATATAGATATACTTAGCCCTTCTTTAATTTAATAGCACAGACATTCTGGTAATTAATTAATTTAACCCACTAACCCATTAGTGATACCCACTAATTTTTAAGCTTGCATGTTCAGACTAAGAGACACATTTGAAAACATGGAAGATTGAGGCCACTCAAATCTACAGGTTCCAGCCAAACCAGTATATGCTAATTAGAAGTGTATTTGGAAAATGCTAATTGTGACATGTAGGAGAATCTATAGCAAAACCACTCAGGAGTTGGTCTGCTGGCCCATGAAAATTTTATTCACCATCTGCAGAGAGTATATAGAAGTTTAGGGAACATAGGTCTTAATGACTCAAAGGCACTTTGATCAGGAAGAGAAGTGCTCTGCCTCTTTTTTTCTGGCAGAACAAAACCAGACATAAACAGACATAAAACATAGATATAGGAGGAATATGCAGTGTAGATTTGCCTTCAACTGAAAATAAACTAACTTTTTCATTATTTCTTCTATCACATTCCTATTAACTCTAAATGTGAAGTTTATAAAAGTTTATAAACATAGCAATAAATAGGTTTTACATTACAAACAACTGTCTTATCAGTAATGAAGACAATTCCAAAGAATTGGCAAAATGAAGAAAAAGTTATTTTGCATTCTCTTAGTTGTAGCCAAAAAGAGATTTTGAAGCACACCTTGCTCCTTGTGCCGCGGATAAAACCTATTATGTAAGCAGTCACCTGTGAAGAGTTTCTACAAAATTTGGTGAAGGGCATTTATCATTCTTCAATTAAAATGTCAAATCTAATTAGACTTTCCCTCAACACGCTGTGTCTTACCACAGTAGTACAATGAGAGAGACTTTCCCTTGAATTACTAAAAAGCAAAGAGGGTATCTGTGAAACCTCCATGAGAAGCAGGGGAGCTCTTCTGTAGGATTTTTCAAGTGCAAGAGAGTTAATCCATCAGCTGCTTACAGCCCATAAAGTATCTATGGATTTAATACTGTACCTGGATGAAGGAGAGGTTCTTTCTCATAAGACTCCAAACCAAATTGTTCTATGATTAGGAGAGATGTGTCCAAGACTCACAGGTTGTTTTGATAATGACTGACATCATATATTGGCTGTTTGGCAGAGTGGAGATTTCACTATTCATTTTTTGGTACTTGCTTTTAATCTGATGTGACATAACTTAACAAAGCCAAACACTAAATGATGAGCAAGATGTTGTTTCAAAATAAAGGTTCCAAGGAACACCATCTTGCTTTTTCAAGTGCGGGATTGCCAGTCCAGCCTGCAGGTCTGACTTACAGAAAACAGTGGAAAGCAAAATGCGAAATATTATTAACAGTAATCTAAACATTTTCAGACAAACACAAGTATTTAAAAAACTTAGAAGGAATATTTCATAAAATCTGCCACTGATAGCTATAAGAAATAAACTAAAAGGTATGAAATCAGTAAATATTTTCTTCTCACTAGTTTCCTAAAAAACTAGCCATGTCACATGCAGACATGTGAGTAATGCAGTCCAACGATCTGAAGGCATGGATCACCATCCTAACTAACAACACTTTGTAGGCTGATCAAATTGTATCTGGACATAAACGGAGTTATCCATCCCTGTAAACTGAATTAAAATTCAAACTTTCAAGAGTTATATAATGCTTTTGTTATAATCAACAAGCCAGAGTAGTTATAGAGTTGTAATTACTCTGGTTTTCTCCCTTTTTCCACTTTCCAATCAGTCCAAATACAATAATTGGGTTTTGTTCTTTTTTGTTTCTGTTGTCATTGTTAGAGACAGTGTTTTAGCTTTGTTGGGGTTTTTTTTCCACATTGACTCTCCTTTTAATATTTATAAATTATTATAAATTGTCAGAATCCAGTACGCTCTGGCCAGCTTCTTTTAGATATTCCACACAAAGAGAGTTTAACGTTTAATATCAAATTTACTTATTTGTGAATATTTGATATTACATGGGACTTCGATTTTGCAGAATGATATGGCAATATAATGAAATCACAACACAAACAAAATATAAAAATTGCAATGTACACAATACAGACATAGTTCCTACTGTCTCTGTAAGCTCATCATCGTGGTGCTGGGTGTCCTAAGTGTCCAGGAAGGCATAAGTGAGTTAAAGCCATCTCAAGCCCACTGCTCTCTTCAAACTTCATTTTATTAGTTTTTCAATTTTTATGAGAGGCACATATGCACTTTCCCATGCAGGTTTGGCTGGCTGGGGAATATACTTTCTATTGACTATTTTAGGGAAGGCCATTTACACAACTGCTTGATACAGTCAACCAATTATCTAAAGCAAAGGCTACTCTATGGTCCCCTTTATGTTGTGCTTCCTTTTTAATAGCTGTGGTCACTATATTCGTTTCTGAGATTCATGAGCACATCATCCTTGATAAGGTATTGAGTTTATGTGTCCAAGTTTTGGTAGTGGCAGGCTGTGAGGAGAGACTGGGGCTGCCCCCTGCTGGAAAAAGCCGGTTCCAGATTTCTCCGATGGACCCACCACAAGACACAGCTGAGCCTACCAGGCAAACTGGTGGTGCCTTTGTGATAACATATTTAAGAAAGGGTGAAAAGTGCTGTACATCAGTTGAGAGAGTGAGATGTGAGAAAAAAAGTGGGAGAAACAATGCTACAGACACCAAAGTCAGTGTACAAGGAGCTGGGGGAGGTGCTCCAGGTGCCAGAGCAGATTCCCCTGTAGCCTGTGGAGAAGAAACAGGCCTGTGGAGAAAACTCCATGTGCAGCAGGGAGGTTGTCCTCCCTGCAGCCTGTGGAGAGGACTCCATGTGTAGCAGGCAGGTTGTCCTCTGTGTAGCCCATGGAGGACCATGCTGGAGCAGATATCCACTCTGCAACCCTTAAGGAAGCTGGCTACTGTGGAGAGACCATGCACGAACAGGGTCCTGGCAGGAGCTGCAACCCATGGGGGAACCATGCTGTAGTATGTCCCTGACGGACTGTACTCCATGGAGAGGACCCATGCTGTAGCAGTTCTTGAGCTGCAGCCCATGGGAAGGACCCACATTGGAGCAGTTCATAAAGGACTGTATTCCTCATAAGGGACCTCATGCTGGAGCAGGGAAAAGTATAAGGAAGATGGAGCAGTAGAGACAAAGTGTTATGAACTGACGGCATTCCCCTTCCCCCATGCCACTCAGGGGGAGGAGGTAGAAGAATCAGGAACAAAGAAATAAAATTGAGAAGAGGAGGAAGAAGTGGTAGAGGGAAGATATCTTTAGATTTGTCTTTGTTTCTCACCATCTTACTCTATTTTTGTTGGCAAAAAATTTAATTGCTCTTTCTCCAACTTGAGTCTTCTTTGCCCATGATGGTAATTGCTGAGTGATGTCCCTGTCTTTATCTCAACCCACTTGCTTTTCCATCATATTTTTGCCCCCTGTCCTGTTGAGGAGGGAGAGTGAGAGAGCAGCTTGATGGCCATGTGGTAGCCAGCCAAGATTAACCCACCACACCTATTTTCTCGGAGCCTTCTTCCATTGTAGGGATTCATTGATTGTTCACACAATTAAAATGGAGATTGATATCCCTGCCATGATGTTCCACATAATTTTTGTCTGTAACTAGAAGATTGTTTGGCAGTGACTGTTCTTTTTCTGTTAATAGTACTGTTTCTCTAGAAAATGCTCATAAAGAGATACAGTAGGTAGCAAAGTACAGATCTCATAAACTGTCCTGCTCAGCAATAGTTGGTTCTGTCATAGGTGAGAAAGAACCAAATGTCAAAGAGGGAAGAACTGGCAAGAACACCTTCTGTGTGGTAACAGGGGAAACCACTTCTTCACTCCCATAATTTTATGACAAGCTCATAGTCACTAAAGATATTAACTTTCTGTCAGAAAGTTAATGGTAATTCTGCACACATTAAGTGTGCACATCAGTTGGAAGCCTTCAGTGTGCTAACTCAAAAAAGCAAGATAGCATATGTGGGAAAATGCAGGAAATGAACAAAGTACCGAAATTCTCAGCAAAATCATTCCCCTCTACTCCTTCCCCTTTGTCAAAGTTAAGATGCTTTCAAGTTAAATTTCCACTTCTGGTGAAGCATGCTCTTGAATTGCAAGTACGTCTGTTCTGCTGCTAACTGCTTTCAGCTCCTGATTCTGTTTACATTTACAGCTCAGAAGCTTAGTTGGGAGTTGCTAAAATTTCAATGTACTTCTATCACATTAAAACAGCTGGGGTTCTGCTTATCAATAAATCTTAGCAATTATACATTTTCAGGGGGTTGCTTCTCTGTGTCTTGATTATATTTTATGGATGTTATCTACTAAGAGATTCTCAGCTAATTTCTTAGAAACAGTATTAAAGTTTATACTTTTGATAGCTCTGAATACATGAAATACCGATTTCCATTAGTGAATACGCATACAGCAGAAGACACATGGAATTATAAGCCAACAATTCAGATAATGATCACAACAATCATCAGTTCCTAAAAAGCATATAAAATATTTTAAAATACAAGCACTTTTAAAACATTTTAGCGTAAAAATATTTTAACTTATAAAACAAATAGCAAAGTTCTGTGAAATGTATGCAACTTCAGTTGAATTTATTTGAAACTTTGTCAGAGTATAAGACTATTCCAAACTGGGTCAGGTGTAAGTAAGTAATTTTTGAGCTAAGTTTTGATGTATAAAACTGTATCAATGGCTATTTCCATGTGAAAAGTGTTCGTGCATCTGTCAGCACATTTCCTTGACTCATGTACTCATGCAAATACATATATGTAGACATAAGCAGATACTGATGATTTCCTTTCCCTCCAGTCCTCTTTGTAAGTTTTAGAAGTTCATTGATAATTTAATCCCTAATAACAAAATAATGGATAAATATTAGTGCTAACATCAAAGTGCACAGCCTGTTTTTGCTGATATTACTATGTTCATCACAGGCCATTATATTTTGTTGTGTTCTCATAAAGTGTTTTTTTCCTAAAAATAAAATGAAATATATTCATACCCAAACTTCATTCATAGAAAGTTGAAGAGTTAATAATTGCCTTCAGCATTAGCCAGCATCAGTTCAACCATGTCTGCAAATGACTTTTGCAAACTGGCTGAGAAGTACCAAGAAGATACCTTAAAATGTCATCCCCCAAATGACCTATTTTTCTTGCTCTAATGTATCTTCTTGTCTTTCTGTAGGTATACATCACAGAAGTTTAGTGTATCTGTAAGGCCCTTTATTTAATTTCTTTTTCATGCAAGCAGCTTCCACTTTCATTATATTCTTTGCCTTTAATTTTTTAGTGTTTCAATAGAGCTTTTTGTTTTGTAAAGTGATCATTCACTGCTTCAATGCACATGTCTCTTGGGTGTAGTATAGTAGTTATCCTCTATAACAAAACTTCTGCAAAAAAAACCCAAAAAACAAAGCCAAACAATAAACAATACCCCCAAGAAAAAAAAAAATACCGTTAAGAAGGCAAATTATTAATAACCTCTCCAGAGAGAAGTATAGGGGTGTTTCACAGAGAATCAATTTACCCAAACTGGATTTTCACCAGCAAAATTGGATTAATACCCTTATCCTTATACAAATGTCTTGGGTTCTCTTAATGAACATTAGCTGTCAGGGCACTGATATCAATTTCTAAAGTAATTTCTGTCTTTCAAACACAGTTGTCATTTTGGTAAAACATGATCCTACTACTTGCTGGGAAAGCAAATCATTGTGTTTGTAATACGCAGACAAATGATTTTGGTGTTAACCAAGAAAAGAACAGTTCTCTACAGAGAAACTGACACTGATTAAAAAATCCTGTCTTCACCAGTCCTTATGGCCAAACTGTATCGTACAGAAATATTGTTATGTCCTTCAGAAATTCAGATCAAACTAAGACCTGTATACTTGTAAATAAAATGTTACAAGAGAAAAGAAAGATGATGTGCAACTTATTTAAATGGAATTTTATTAAACCACACAACTATTTTAACAACAGTCAAAGTAATGCAATAGTGTACTAATTACAGCAAGCAGGGGTGATAGCTTTACTTACTATAAGCTTTCCTAATGTTTCCAAGAATAGCACGCTTTTCCTACCTGTCTTATTACTTAACTAAAATTAGCTAAACTGTAATCATCTGAACACTCATCTTCTAAACGTTATGTATGCCTGGTTTAAAAAAAAAAAGTATTAAAAAAATCAAGCCCAAATAGGCTAGGCATTTCTCTGAAAGAGGCTGAAGGTTTATATCTGGGATTTCATCCATGTTAAAGAAATCTAGAAACTTCTTAAAGCTCTTCATGTCTTATGCTTTGAATTGTGGAGATGAAATTTTTCAGAAAACATGGATTTTTGCCATGTTTGTGAAAAAACACAGAGTTTAGCCAAATTATAGATCTTAAAAAAAAAAATGCAATTCATAAATATTCAATTGAAAAGCAGAATTTCACAGCTCCATTCCCGAAACTCTCCATCTGCACTGAGCATGTTCTGGCCAGGTCTCAGCAGATATTCATGCACCATGGTAGCTCTATGTCTAAGAATTATAAACAATGGCAAAAGGATTGTTCCTCTGGAACCACCAGTCGACAACTCTATATTTGTACACAGGCAGCAAGAGAAAGTGGATAGAAGAGAAGAGGGTGCAAACTATGCTAGTTGAATTCAATCAAGATAAAAGATATTTTTGGAGCTAGTTGACTAGACAGGGGTTAGGAGGGGAATAGGTTTTTCAGTTTCAAGGAAAACACTTAACATGGTGTAAACTGACACTTAATGAAAAAAAAGAATGTCAGCAGGATTCCGGTATATAACTTCAGGAGAGTGGTTCAGGTATCTGTGATTAGAAACAAAGGGAAATTAGAGATGTTTGGAAAGGCTAGACAAATGTGCATGTTCTGGTAAGAAACCATAGCATTGTTGCAGACCTTAAGCTGTCTGTGCAAAATAAAAGGGTTAATATGGTGGAAAAGAAGAAACAAGATTAGATGTAGAGCCCAGAAAGGAAGATTTTTATTAAAAAGCGTTTAAGCACTAATAGAAAAACACAAGTGAAGGTCAGAAGACAACAAGGGAGTCTGGCTAAATGAAGAACTGTGAGGAGAGGAAGTGGAATTTAATGGGCAAGCTGTTAGCAGGATAGTTTTCAGCAGCATGCAGAGGTTTTATCCAGCAAGGAAAGAGATTAATTATGTGAGGAGGTATGTATGATAGCTTTTGTTGATTGGAAGCTTATGTAAATTCTAGCACTTAAGCATAGCAATAATAAGTACAACTACAGATCAATAACATTCAACTATGGGACAAAACAACAAATAATAACTGGCAATCATGGATTCATGGATATAAGATAATGATGAGAATGGCAATAGAAAATATAATCATGGTAATCTTATAAATAATTAGATTATGTCCATGGCAGTGGATAACTGCTACAAACTCAAGATCATTCTTTCATTAAAATATTAGCAGAACAGTGTTATGGGTGTGCCGGGCACACTCAGTCACCAACCCCTGAGTTCTCCCAACACACGTAAGGTAACAAGACCCCTATCTTGGTCCAGAGGGTTCACATCCATGGTAAAGGGGAACCAGCAGCATCCTTCTGGAGTGTCAAGATGACTTGGAAAAGGCACTGGCCTCCACAGCAGTTGACTCTCAGTCACTGACACTTGCAATGCTGGTCCTCCTTACATCAAAAGTTTAGTAGTCTTTTGAGTTGCCTTTTGTTCCCTCAGAAGACTAGTCATGTTATTCTGTTCTTTACTTCCCCAGTTTTGCAGACTGTTGCTTTTGCTGGGTTTGTTTCTCAGTCTGTAGATAACTGATTGCTGTGTCCTTGGTCATCACGTCCTCATCCTAAGAATGATCCTCTGGGGAATCAGCTCTTCAAAACTAATCAGAAATAACCATTACCACAATCTAAAATCTAAGTTAAATGAATATTTCAGTTAATACATATCTATGCAATACCAAATACATTTTTATTAGCAAATGCCACACCAAGGCATGTGACTTCAGTCGTTACCTTTTCCCCGTATGGTGGCTAGCCTCATGCCAAGGTGCATCAGATCAGCAGTTCCCTTCTCCCACAATAGCAGTATATATTAAAGCCTATTTTCCCATCCAGGTACAGCAACTCCCTTCCCTTGATGTAGATTTCAAGCTTTTTTGGCATTCTTTTTGCACATATACATGCAAAATAGAGATTGGGCACTAGGAACAAGGGAAATATTAGTGTGTAGGACTGACTAGCTTAGGAAAATGGATCTTTGATGAGAAAATCTCCTAGTTGTGTTGTGGAATTCATGATCGCTATGTGAAACTAGTCTTGTAAAGTTACACTTTACAAAAAAGATGAAAACTTCCTGGAACTGTAAAAAAATTCCTGTTATTCATATGACAGAAGGCTGTGAGCTGAATATATTTAGGATTGATAGAGAGTTTGTAACAGGAATATTAAAACTGTCTTTCAAACAATCATCTGCAAATAAAATATTATGAAAATATTACTTAAAAATACATTTTGTTAAACTAAGGAATTTTGGCTAGCTTTTTCCAGAGACAGCTGGTGACTCTTTAAAAATAAAAATGAAAAAATATTCATGAGTTGTTTGGCCAAACCACTTCCCCATAATCCTTTGACAGTTTTACAAGTTTTCAGCATCTCATTTTGGGTTTTCTTTTCTTCTTTGTTTGCATTTTCTTAGTCATAACACTGTGTATTCTCCATTACTGTAAAGTTTACTTGAAGTGGTAACTCACACACTTATGCTTTATTATTCTGTATACACATGTTCTTCTGTTTTTCTCAATACTTATTTATCAGTGAAATGCCTTGTTTTATACTGAATCCAGAATTTCTAATTCTGATCAGAAATCAGCATTTCTAATCCTTCTGACTAGAATTCATACTGACTCTGAGATAACTGTAAATAGCCTGTGAAGCAATTAATAATGTACCCCATGTTGGGGTAATGAATGTAGAAGACGAGGCATTTTGGGGTTCGATGATTAATATAATCTGACTCAAAAAGAACCTGAATTCTCTGCCTCAGGGAAAAAGAAGCCCCTCAACATATGTGAAGACTGAATTCAGAATTCAGATGGGATGCAGAGCAGCTTATACCCTAGTGCCTAGGACATGCCGCCAAGGAAAACCAGACAGTAATAATTGGAACACTTAGAAATATGTTTACAAGAAATGACTGCATGCATCAAGAGAATATTCTGTTCTTTGATTTTAAGTCCAGTGGTGGAACTAAATCAAAACGCTTGCACTGTGTCCCTGCTGAAAATGAACAGATGGCCTCGTTTTCTTGTGCCATGAGTAATTTTTTTTTTTGCACATATACTTCAACAACAAACCTCCATCCCCTTCTCCCCCGGAAAAAAAATAATCTGGGAGATAAAAAGAAAAAGAAAAGACTGTAAAACATGAATGACAGTGAAAGGCTATGAAATCTTAATGGGTTTGCTTCTTAGCTGATGCATTGTTTGGCTATAAATCACCACTGTTTATTATAAGATCAGTATAGTAACCATGGATCACATTTATTGTGAATAATGACTGGAAAATAAATACGCATTTGAAATAATATCCTATTCTCTGGCACACAGATCACCACCTTATCATTGCCCATCATTACAAAATATAACTAAACTATAACATGACATAGGCGTGCAATAAATGTTACACTCTGAAGCAGCATCAAAGTCAGGCATCATTTCTCCCTGTGTTTATGCTTTCTACCTTATCCTTGTTTACATTTCTTTCCTCTCTTTTCAACTCTTTCATCCTTTCAATATCCTACTATTATCATACATGGGGAACTTAATTTTCTCCAACTTTCCTCATTATTTTTCCAGTTCTTGTTCTGCTCTTTCATCTTCCTCTTACTGTTTCTAAGACATTTGTATGAGGATTTCTTGATTTTGTACATGTTTTTTATAGCTATTTTACTGTCTTGTACCAAAAAGCTAACTTGGTGATATTCCTTGGAGATTTTTGCTCAATGTCAAACATTTTTGCAAATCCAGTGAGAACTAGAATTTTAAATATGTTGAAGCATCTGTGATGAAGTTAATGTCTGATACACACAAACACTGTCTTATCATAATAGGAAGTGCCGGGAAAGTATGGACTGAGGTATCTTCCACCAAGTTAACATCCGAAACATACAGGTTATAAAATCGCACTTCCTGCTTTGCATAAAGAACTTCTGGGTGAATTTTCTGACTACTGACTTACAGATTAGAAAGAGGAAGTATCTACAGATCATATTTTAAAAGAAAAATCTGACCTGGAAGTGTCTTGAGGAAAAAAAAAGTTCACTAGTGATAAAATTTCCACTGTATTTCACTCCACAGAAATCATACTTGTTGATCTCTAGTTAGTGCAGTTGATGTGCAATTAAGGAGACATAATAGTAGGCTAGGCTGTGAGTAACGTTCCCTCCTTTTGGAATTTTGTTAACATTGTGTTAATGACTTAATCTTCATGTACTCTGTTTTATGCCTAGGGTATTATATGCATATTATTAATTCATAGTTTCATAGACTTTTATGCCAGAAAAGGATATAATCATCTAATGTGACCCACTGTGCACTCCAGGCCCAATAATGTTCATTTAACTAAGGCGTGTCTTCCTCAAAATCATTCAAACTGCACTCCAGCTTTTAAAGATTTCTGTATTTCTTTAATTCCAAAGGAAAAACATGTTCTGCATTAACATGTGTAAATTCTTCATAAATGGAATCTTAGTTTTTTACTTCAAAACAGAATGGGTTGTATATTGTAGCTGTGCCCCCTACCCCCTCCTAAAAATCCAAACCCCAAACCAACAGTTCAGGGTACTCATTTGGCAAGAGTGGCTACTGCTGCAGATCATAGTAATTCAGTTTGTGGTATTCCTTAAGAAGAGCACATGATGAAACAGCCAAACAATAACTTAAATGGCATGGCATCTCTGTGTCATGAATTGTTCTCCATTGTTCCCCATTTTCAGATACTTCAGTTTCCAATATCAATCAAGAATTAATATCCATGAAAAAATCCTCAGTACTTTCATTCGTTTACAGTAATGCGATAGTGTACATTTAAATAATACATGTACACTCAAGCAGCTTTAAGTGTCTCAGGAGCCATCAGAACCTTGCCAGACCAGGAACTGACAGTGAACTCTATCATGCTTTGTTTGCCCATCTTTCTGGTCATACTGTAAAGGATCAGAGGATGGGATAAAAAACAGCTGTACTAATTGCATTGCTTCTGTGTTGGTTCTCTTCCTTCTGAGTCATTACAATAACCATGCCCTCACCAGATGTATCACACAGATTGAGTGGATGGGTCAGCTTGTAAAACAAAACTAAAACAGTTGCTCTGGTCAGGTGGAGAAAACAAATTTCTCGTATTTATCACACTCACCTCAGGGAAAAACTCTGGAAATAAACAAACAAGCTTCAGAGTCCAAGTGATTATCCATACCTTCCTAAAATGTGCAAGGATCTAAGCTGGCAAAAAGCCAGCATTCTTTATTATTGTCCTAGTTTTCAACATTTTTAATATATTTTTCTATGTCCCAATTTCCAGAGTGCTAAACCACTACATTCCAATAAAGTCAAAGCTAGAAACAGCAACCTGTCTTCAGCTGCACAAAGTTGCTTAGTTGTCCCCTTTTAATTTCAGCAAAAGAATGGTGAAAAGACAGAGACAAATGATTCAGCAGTTACAGAAAGAAGATAGAAATTACTCCCTTTCAGCTTTCAGTTGTTTCCTGTTTACTTAAACACTTATTTTACCCAAATCAGAAAAGCCCAGAACTGTCAAATTAATGGAATCATATAGAGAAAGACACAAAGAGGTTCCTCAGGCAACAGAATTTTGTGTTTCAAACTGCTGGGCAGTGCTGACAGTGTCAGTTATCTAGTGGCTAAGATTTGGATCAAGAAAAGTACTTAGGCACTGAGTATTGTATTGCCTCATCAATAATGCTCTGGCTCCTCTCACCTAACACCAGATATTCACAGAACAGATATTAACATGACCTAAACAGACTCCTTTATGGGCAGTGGAGTAAAACAAGCACTTACAGTATGCAATATTTGTCTCATCCTAATGTATGCTAAAAATAGGAATTGTGCTATAGAAGTGTCAACTCATTGTTAGCGACCAAATGAAAAGCTGAAATTAGATCATATTTAGAAATCTACACTGTTGATTTAAAAAATGCACCTTAGTAACTATAAATTGGATACGTTTTTCCTTATACAGTGCAGAGACACATAAATGACACGTAACAGCATCAACAGACTCTGAACATTTGAAACTTTTTGAATTAGGCTTTAGAAAATACTTGCAGTAGTGCAGCAATGAATCTGTTTTCTTCTTGAAGATTATTATTTGGCAATTTCCCTAAATGCATTTTGCATGTTTGTAGTTTTTCTTTTTGAAAAACTAGTAATTTTGCAAAGGTCCACTGGATCTTTCAATATGTTATTCCAGCAAATTGTTCACGCACCGAGGTATAAATATGTTTATATAAATATACACATACTAATTTCTGTACAGTTAGATTTAAAGGTCAATAAGGGAGGGAAATATAAGAGTATTTTACATGCCATTTGAGCCTATTTCTTTGTGAAATATAGTAAAACCTATAGAGCTGAGGTTTCTTTCAAGATTATGAGGCTTATTTGAAGTTTCCTGTTCCACAAATGTATTCCCATTTACACCTTATTAGATGACTGCAACTTATTTATAAAGTTGAAATTCATTCTCTTGTTCTTTCAGGCTGCACAATTACACAGATTTTCTCTAGGATAACATGTACTTTTACATTATGTAAAGCAAAGATACTATAATAACTTTTCATGAAAGCAACTATCCATCTGTACTACGATTAATAAACCAGAACTAGTATTTTTCTCAGGCCTACATTTCCTACTATTCAAGAATTTGCAACTGGGAACACAAATCCCTGTACTGAGAAGACACAAGGAGTAAAACACAGATACAAAACACGTAATAGAAATCTGCATATAATGAAAATAATTCTTGAAAAACTGTCCAACCTCACTGTGAAATAACTAGCATTGTGCAAAAAAGTATAGAACTGAACTAAATGTCGTAACTTGATTTTACTTTTTCTTCTTTTTAATCTCTTTGGATAGACAATTTACTTTCTAAACCATACGGAACTGAGATCTGATTCAAAATTCTTTTCATAGAAAAAGAAACACAATAGCTGAATCATAGAATCATTTACATTGGAAAAGACCTTTAAGATCATCAAATCCAACCATTAACCTAACACTGTCAAGTCCACCACTAAACCAAGTCCCTAAGCACCACATCTACATGTATTTTAAATACCTCCAGAGATGGTGACTTAATCACATCCCTGGGCAGCCTGTTCCAGAGGGTTTGGATCTGGATGATCTTTAAGGTTGCTTCCAACCCAAACCATTCTATGATTTTATGATTCTATTAAACATCTCTTTTATTCAATATTTTTTTCCAAAATACTGTAGCATCCTTATTTTTACCAATAAAGAATCTAAGGAATACATGTGTCCCAAATGAAACTGGTAGTTGATGATGAGATTAGGAGAAAAATCCATCATCATGTCCCAGTAGAAATATCTTCTCTACCTACCTAAAAAATATCCCTTCCCTACCTCAGCTGTTCATAGGCAAGAGTAACTACTGGCCATGTTATGTGCTTCATTGCTGATGGTCACAGAGGTGTTCGACACAGAAAGAACCACAGGAAGGCAGCAGATGGTATTGTCTAGGGATGGAGTTGTAATTTGTGCTCTTTCATTTACTACCATACATACATTTAAATAATAGGAAATATAATGAAAGAGCAGTAGTTCCATTGGTGGCTTTTGGCACCATTCTATGCTTGTGTGCAGACTTTTTGAATTAATTGTCCTGTCAGCAAGGATCCAAAAGAAAAATCCAGGATGCCAGCTGTATTTTTCAACTGAATATTTTCATAAATATTAAATGAAAAAATGCATACTATTATATCATTGATGCTAGAAAATGAGGTACTTAGAACTCTTAGTGTTAGATTGTCCACAGATTATATTTATTTATTTATTTATTTGAAGAGTTTTCTAATCTTAAAGTCTTTGTGCCTTGGACATTCATCTAGAGTCCTGATGTTGTGAGCCTTCAGGCTTACCTGCAGTTGCTGCGATGATGTTTTTTAAATATCCATATGGTAGTTTAAAGTTTTCTGCTGACTCATAGTCACAGCTGATAAACACTAATGTACCCTGTCACCTCAGCTATTTGGACTCATCTGTCATCTGTGGTCTCTTGGCTTGTCCCATACCTCAAGATGCCTGTTGCCACTCTCTCTGTAAGACTGACTGCAGGAAAGGAGGATGTTTGTGAACCTTTATGTGAATTTTCAATGACAAACAGCTCCAGGGACAATTAGTGTATTTTCTCAGCCTTAGTTATGTATCTAGTGCCTTATCAGAACTATCAGGCCTAAAAACAAAAATTACCTTGCTTATTAATATCTCTAGGTGATCTTAGATGGTCTTAGATGACACCTCCCCTTAAGTAAAGGAAGTACTTTTGCAACATCTTGAAAATTTACTGCTGATTTGTGAGACATTCAGTCTAGAAAAGGAGATAATATTGTGATTTAAGTCACCATCAAGAACAACAGCGACTGAATAGTTAAAGCAAGGTGTTCATAATCAGTTTGTGGTTTGAACTATATTCAACTGCTCACACAAACAATTTCTTGATTCACTTCATATAAACAACTCATTGGTAAACATTGAACTCTGTTGTGAATAATTTGCAAATAATAAAAAAAACTGCCAAGCATTTAAAATAAATTATTCCTAAGACATTATCTGTCCAAATCTCTTAGTTGCATCCTCTTTCTTGTATTATCCAAGAGACGCCAAAGACT
This sequence comes from Limosa lapponica baueri, assembly GCA_002844005.1. Classification (NCBI taxonomy): domain Eukaryota; kingdom Metazoa; phylum Chordata; class Aves; order Charadriiformes; family Scolopacidae; genus Limosa; species Limosa lapponica. The sequence goes on along the minus strand of KZ509157.1, from coordinate 4,165 downwards.
GTTTACCTCCTGTCTAAACAGACTGTAGTGAAGTACTGGGGAATCTGGCAGGCCACAAAAAATTTTCAAATTTTAGCAAATGTTAAAAGTAATGCTTTTTCATGGATGCTTTTAAAACTCCCTTATTGTATATTCATAACATTATGATTTTTAAAAGTGTGCACATTCTTACACAACACATAGGACCCTTGGGTGACCACTTTTAAAAGAAAAGATCAATTATCTATCGATCTCAAAAAATCACAGAATTGTAGGGGTTGGAAGGGACCTTGAGATCATCTACTCCAACCCCCCTGCCAAAGCAGGATCACCTAGAGCAGTCTGCACAGGAACGCATCTGGGTGGGTTTTGACTATCTCCCCCTCCATGCATTTTCCAAAGCCCATAAATTCTGTTTTCTACTGTTTTGGTTTCAAGGTGAGGACTTCCTAATTTTTCCTCCCTCTTCCTGGGTGTTTTTGGTCTTCTAGGTTTAATTTGTATTTCCCACATGCACTTTTCTCCTTTCTCTCTTATTCAGTTCAACAATACCTTTGTTTTAGCCACTCTTGGGATGATTTCGGACACAAACTGTTCTTACTTCTCAGAAATCAGTCTTCATGCTTCACCTGTTAAGATATTCCAGGTACCTTCCCTCTCTCCTTTGCAGATATTTATTATAATTTTTAAATTCATAACATGTGGTTAAGTCTCAGATTATGAACAGAAAACCGTAAATGCACAAAAAAATAAAAACCAGTTTCTACCACCACCTTCAAACTACATTACTGTATTTAGCACTTTTACTCCAAACGGTGTACTTCTAGTACATCACAGGATTAAACCCACAGCAGAAGAGTCATATTCAAACACTGGTGAACTTGAAGCCAACAGAAAATTAATGGAAATATTCTGACCAACATCAGAGGAACCATTATTCCATCCAGAAGAACTGAAAATGCACTTACCAGAAGTAATGATGAGCATTGACACATCAGGCAGCTTATTAATCATCAGATTCCATTTGTATATGTTTCAGTCTCTCCTCTTTTTTTTGACTCCTGAACTTTTTCTACTCTTGATCTTTTCATATATCTGTATTTAAATTATATTTTATTTTTCATCTGCTTTGACCTTTACAATAATATCTCAGTTGCTTGAGACTTGTAACAGGTATGTTATCATATGGCTGATTCTATTTCAAATACTTTGCATTTTTGCATAGGACAAATACGAAGAGTTCAGTTTGCATAATATAAGTTGGAAGTAAAATGTGTTCAAAGTATCCATGAACTTAGGGCTTCAGAAAATTCTGCTCTTTCACCTACAACTTTTTTTTTTTTTTTCAAAGAACTACTTGTTATTATTTACACTTATGGGTAGGAAGCAAGATTTTGTGCTTTGCTGCTCAGGTAGAAAATGTTGAAATTAGGAAGACATGTCTGATTTCTTGCAGAAAAGTCGATTGCTTTTCCTAGTGTATTCTAAGTTAATTTTATGGCCTTAGTTTCAATTTCTCCTCCTAAATTCCCATACATTTATTTATTAGAAATGACCTAAGCCTGCTAGGTTTAAGCTATAGGATTCAACCCTTTGTCCTGCAGACATCCATTAATTTCTGATATATCTGAGATAAATCACTCTTTGGTTTGGGAAAAATGACATGGTGATCTGTAGCTTTTTTTTTTTTTCTCATCTAAAATTCTTCTCTACATCACAGATGTGGTTTTTGGATTAAATTCATTAATGAGATGCTTAGTTTCTATGTTGACTGGAACAACTAACTTCTTAGACTGACACACTTTTTTATTAGAAAACATATATAAAGTATTTTTACAGGTTAGAGGTTATAACAATTAATGTTGATTAACAACTGAGACATAGGTATTTCAAAAAGACCTAATAATACAATTCAGTTTGCAGCACCACTTCTGATACAATGCCTGATGGATTTCTATGGGCTACAAAACCAATGTGACTATAAATCAGCATCTGACTAAAAGGTAATTAAAATAAATTTCTTCCTAATCAAATTCATAATGTTATTTTTAAACAGACTGTACAAAACATCTTCTAGCATTTTTTTGTCTCTAATTTAAAGATCACAGTCTTCGATGGTTCATTAGTATTAGTATACTGTAGTTCAACTATTATCAATATAGAGACATGAGGAAAATGGAGAAGGAAAGTATTCTTCTCAAACCAGAGGAGAAATATTTGAAAGCATATTAGAAATATTGCACCACTCTAAAAATTTCTGTGTGATCAGCAAAAAGCTCTTATTCAAAAAAATTAGAGCAGTTTTTCTCACCACAATTTTTAACTAGATTGACTGTTTAGAACATTTGGTAAATTGTTATGTTTTTCCATGAAAGGTTATAAAATTTTGTGAATTAATATTTTGTTCTTTTTTTATTTCTTTACAAACACTCTTCTCCAATTTTTGTATTGTAGAATTTCTTGACATGAAAATAAAGCATTAAACACTTTCTAAGTTCTCCAGGGAAAACTTTTGCTCTACTTGAGCTTAGTCTTGTTATCCATCAATCACTCAATCAACCTTTATTTTATGTACAGTAACACATTGGAGAATGAATCTCAAAGTGCCATGCATAATAGCTGTTAGTTAACAAGAGAAAGCTAATCTCAGCTGATGAATTTTCACCTTTGTTTTACGTCTACTAAAAGAGTTTCTAATAACCTCAGGGACTAAGTTTTATTGCTGCAGGGCATATGCCTGAAGTCTTAGCCTCTCTGTTTTGTGCAGCTGCATTCATGATCACTATGGAATAAAATGAATTTGGGTTTAAAATAAAATAATAGCCTCCATGGCTGAATTTTTATGCTATCTAGCAGAAGAGTGACTAATTACATTTTTGGGACTTAGGAACTTACCATGGCCACTGGCTAGGCAAACTTTTATAAGCAGATCAAAGGTATGTTACTGAATCAGTATCCACACAGCAAAAATTAGTTGTAAATACATTCTTTGCAGCTAACACACAGATGAGGAATACACCTGAGGGAGGCCACAACGTTCTTATGCAAAACTAAAATTGTCCCGTTAGCTAGATAGTTGGTACATGGCAAATGCTGCTCCTGACTCCACAAGACGTCAAGAGACACCTGAAGAAGCTCCTTCTGGGACTTTTCATCTGCACTTTTCCATTAAAAAAAACATTTTATGTCAAAGCGAATGGTGGCAGTAGTATCCCCTATACTGAAAGCATTGTACGGATAACGATAGTTTGTGAAGTCCCATACATACTTTTTCCATCTTTTTCAGCTTAATACAGAATTTCAGGCTCCCTGCATCAAGAGTTTGATGTTTTTTCTGGGAAATGTATAGACAGAAGAACAGAAGCCAGTGGGTACAAAATGGCAAATGCACCTGAAAAGTTTGATGAGTATCTGAGAGCTTCAAAATTTCTGTATCGTTTGTTAGAAGGAAAGAAACAGCAGCAAACTAACCAAAATCACTGTAATGTAAACAGACATTAGCTTTGTTGCCCTTCTCTGAACACCCTCCAGTACCTCAGTGTCCCTCCTGTAGTGAGGGGCACAAAACTGAACACAGTATTAGAGGTGCAGCCTCACCAGTGCTGAGTACAGGGGAACAATCACTTTCCTAGTCCTGCTGGGCACACTAATTTTGATACAAGTCAGGGTGTTACTGGCCACACTGCTGGCTTGTATTTAGCTGGCTGTTGACCAGCACCACCAGGTCCCTTTCTGCTGGCCACCTTGCCAGCCACTCTTCCTCAAGCCTGTAGCGCTGCATGGGGTTATTGTGACGCAAGTGCGGGACCTGGGACTTGACCTTGTTGAACATCATACCGTTGATCCAGCTTGTCCACATCCCTCTGTAGAGCCTTCCTACCCTCCAGCAGATCAAGACTCACATCCAACTTGGTGTTGTCTGCAAACTTACTGAGGGTGCACTTGATCCCCTCATCCGGATGATTGATACAGACATTAAACAGAACTGGCCCCAATACTGAGCCCTGGGAACACCACTTGTGTCTGGCCATCGACTGGATTGAACTCCATTCCCCACCACTCTTTGGGCCCGGCTCTCCAACCAGTTTTTTACCCAGCGAAGAGTACACCCATCCAGACCATGAGCAGCCAGTTAGCCTAGGAGAACGCTCTGGGAAAAGGGGTCACAGGCTTTACTAAAGTTCAG
>KZ509153.1:30705-41516 GCA_002844005.1 Limosa lapponica baueri | reverse complement strand
GAGTTTTTCTCCTTTTTTTTAATTTTTTTTATAGCCAGTTAGGGGAGGCTGCATAGTTTACCCCGAAGCATATGCCAGGGGCTTGTTTCCCTACAGCCCTGAAGTTGAACCATTTTGCGAACTCCACATGAAAGCTCAGTTTAGGCCTCATGCAGATATTTAGAGCCATCTGAGTTGCCCCAGTTCTCAGACATTGATATGGGACTGGAAAACATGACAATGGACCTACAGCTCACTAGATGCGTGGGAGGAACTGGATCTCGCTGACCTGTTCCATCTGTTGTATTCCCAAACGCGCTCCTGTGCCTTGTGTCCTTGGACATCAGTCTCCTGGATCCCATCAGAGGACAGGGACTTCTTGAGAAGGGCTTGGAGAGCATGGAGGTGCAAGTCAGACATGCCGAGGGATGCTTGCAGGAGGTTCAAGAAGCTCTGGTCATAGAAATAAGCACTGGGCACCACCGCAGCTCATGCCAACCCAAGTGAGGGACTATGAGCAGCCGAGCAGGACCCCATGCAAGCGCCCTGCTGTGCGTTGGCAGGACAGTCCTCCTCACTAAGGACCAGGAAAATAGATAGGTAGCCAACCACGGGGAAGGAGGATGAGTGATGTGATCAATCTGGTGGCTCTGGTGGAGTAAAAGCATGAACATCTGCAAGGTGGGGGAAGAGGGGAAACAGGGGATGCAACACTGGGTCACAGGGGCTTAGAGGATGAAGACTCAGAGTGTCCCGAGAGGATTGACCAAGCTGGAAAACAGAAGAGGGCTTGCACAATGTGTGGGAAGTATCTGCCAAGGGAAACGAGGAGTGCATGAAGAGCCCAAACAGGCCAAAAGCTTGGAGAACTAATGAGTAAAAGTTGCTCCTACAGCACGCAGGACACTAGCAAAGGAGGATCAGGGAAGACTACAGCCAAGTCTATGGCTGTGGTACGTATAGAGGGGTGTTTAAGGCTTGTGGAAGCACTTCTCTGGGTAATAACTCTGTGCTAAACTTACAGTAAGCCTTGTGTGAACACTTCATAGTCCAGTTGATGGTGGAGTTGGGAATTTTCAGTTAATACCTGCATGGATGTGAATTGGTCCTGGGCTCTATTGCACTAAAAGGAGTTGACCAGGGCACACACACTAGTTCCTGCCACTTTTCCAGGTCCTGTGCTCACTTTTCTGCTGTTCCTTCAGTCTGAAGGTCAGTGGACAGCACCAGTCTTCTTCATGCAAGAGGGCTTGGTAGTAGGTTATCAGGGGCCCAAGCTTTCTCCAGGGAAGAGTGTGATGTTGATCGGGGTTTCTTCTTCGTCCTCACCTTCTTCCATTTTTGGATTCGCATGTTTTCTGACACACCTTCCACCCTTTGTTCTTCCCTTATCCACCCGCAAATCAGTATTGCACCCAAACTGACTATATATGGGGCTTTTTGACTGTGTTGGATGCTTTTTCTTTGTTACCCCTAAAACTGCCAGCTGGCAAGCTGGCAATGGGTGACCTGCTGATTTGGTCTTTCCAGTGTGCCCCATCTCGTATCATCCTATGCCTATCCTCTACACCGACCTGTGTGTTTCTACTTCTCAAGGCTTCCGCTATAACACCAGGGGTATGTTTCTGCCTGGGTTTGAGAGCCCCAGGACACCCCTACAAGTGCTGCACTCCATGGCCTGCTTCTGGAGGGTGGTAGAGACTACAGCAGGGCTGGATCCTTCACCCCTTTTTCAGTCTCCCAGAGCTATCTCAGCAGGTCTTGTCCCACTGGGCACCCAGGTCCTGGGGAATGCAACACACGGTCCCTTTTGTCCTGCAAAACCATCCCTTAGTCAGCTGAAACACACCTTATTTCAGGCACTTTGAGATTAAAACATACATCAGAATGAATAGTTCTGCCTTGGGCCACAAGGGCACCCTGTGCTGACCCCCAACTGCCTTGGTCCTGCTCTCTGATAATGAGCAGGGTAACGGTCATTCCCCCAATGACCCTAATGAGGGTAATGAAGAGGCATGCAGCAGACTTTGCAAAGTTAGCTTTTCTTTCTTCTTGTTCCTAAAGCTGTGGCTCAGGGTAACACTCTATCTACCTCCACCCCTAGGAAGCACAGTTCCCTTTTTAGCCTTTTCCCAGCACGGTTTAGCACAGTTCATCTCCAGGGTCCTCCCTTGCATGGCTGAGTGGTCACCTCAGGCTGCTGCAGAACCTCCTGCTCCTTGTTGAGCTTGGAGAAGACAAGGCCCCAGGGAGACCCTAGAGCCCCCTCCAGTACCTAAAGGGGCTACAGGAAAGCTGGGGAGGGACTCTGTGGGGAGAGCAGCCTCGGGTGTGTTGGAGAAAATCATGGAATTGCCAGCATTGGGCCATTTATACTAAGAATTTTCAAGCTGTGAGCTTCCTCCTCTTATGGCTGATGGATTTTCCCAAGCTCAAGTTATCCCCTGGGTTCTCTTCTTTACCTTTATCTACCCTTATCTAGACTAAGTTTGCAACAGATTAATTCATTGTTGAAGGGGAGGATGAGAGATTTCAAATGCTTTAGATCAGCAGAAGATGCTGAGATGCAAAGGCTGAGAGGTGGCACGAGAGGAGTCCTCATTGTGTCAGCCATGGTGGGCTGGACTATGGAGATGCTGGCACATGCAGATCTCAGTCATTTGCAAAGACACCAAGTGCTCAAGTGCAGATATCTCTGCTGGGGTGCCATTGCAGTCACAGGGAGCCATCAGCAGAGATGGCTGGGATGGCTTCTCCCATCTTGCATCCCCACCTTGCAGAGAACAGTTCATGATGCTTAGCTCTTGGCACATACTTCATCTCTTTGCTCTCTCTGGAAGGTGCAAGCAAGTGTGAAGACTGCAAGACAGTCACAGGGTAGCATTTCCAACTGCTTATCCTTGAATAATAAGGCGATTCTTCTGCCATCTAGCTACACAGCTGTACAATGCAATGTAATGAAATTCATGGTGCACCATGTCAGGCTGAGAGAGTTGGGGGTGCTCAGCCTGGAGAAAAGAAGGCTTCAGGCAGACTGGCTCCCTCTGCCAGGCATGAGTGTCCCCAACTCCATCATCTCTGATGATGGCACAGCTAGGAGCCCACCTGGTCCAGTGTCCTGGGTCCCAGGGCTGGGTGATGCTCTTGCACCAGCCCAAGGGACTGGGCAGGCTCCTTGCCCCATAGCCATGCCTCCAGCCCTGGGATGCGAAAGCCCACAGGTCATCCCAGGGGGTCCCATCACACCCCATCCCACTGCTTGCAGGTGAGCAGACTATTCACTGAAAACCTGAATTACAGTACGAGCATGGATTTGTGCCAAACCATCACCTGCCTCAGAGATTGGTCTGTAAATTCCCTGACTTCCCTTAAACTCAGGATGGGAATCAACACATCAGGGGTGTCCAAAACCTGAGTGTGTTTGCAGCTTAGAAATCTCAGTGGCTACAGCACAGTTTCTGGGCCAACCCCCGCCCCTCCCCCCCTCCTCCCCGTCCCCCACTTATTATTTATATTATGTGATACTCCCAGAGTACAGGCTGTGCATTTTATACTGGCAATGGCTTCAGTGACGTGACTTCAGGACAGCTTCCAGCCAGACCATGCTATTCAATGTACACAACCCCTCAAAAACTCATTATTTTGGCAGGGGAAAGGAGGCTTCTTGCCATCCTCAAGCACCCTGGGGGTATCTCTGCGTGGTGGGGGTCCACCTTCAGACACATGCAAGATGAGGCTTGGCTTTTCCCATGGGTGCAAACCTCCAGTAGTGAGCATTACAAACCTTCCTGCTGCCGAATCCACAGCCTGTGGCTGGCTGGGGACTGGGGAGGTGGAGATGAAATGGGACAGATGCAGCTGGAAAAGGTGAAGAGTCTCCGAGCAGACGTGGTTGTGGCGGTGAGAGGCCACCTAAACCACTTAAAACCAGAGGGCAAAATCCCAGTGACAACAGGGAGGAGGGGTCAGTGCAGGAGGAGGGATGAATGCCAGGAAAACACTGGGCACGTCGCTGAAGAGGAGGGGACAAACCTGTTCTCGCCACCCACAGCACCCAGCTCGGCTTGCAGCTTGCCCTGGGACGGTCACCTGTCCTAAAGCATATGTGATGGGCATGGGGTTGTCAGGACGTTGCCTCCTGTCCCTCCACAGCAACCTGGCTGGCTTCACCAGAGCAGGACTCCTCATCTACCTGGCATGCCTCTGTGGTGAGTGGCTCTCGCACGGGGGAAGGAGCATCCTAGGAGAAAGACAGGGTTGGAAATATGCAGGAATGGGGAGGATGGGGCTTGCAGATGGATGGGCAAAGTTTCCTTTGACCCACCAGCCTTTAAAAGGAAGAGAAAGTTGTGGATAGGAAAGGAGACCTCGTTAGCCAGGTAATTATCCTGGCCTCTGCGCTGCTGCCCTTGCACAGAACAGTTGGGAAACACTTGGAAACTTCCCAGCCGATGACAGTCAAGACCAGAAATTGCTTATTTGTGTTGGCCACCTCTTCAGGGTTGGCCAGTTCGTTTACAAAGGGCACAAAGTCCTCTTTCCCCCCAATGCTAACAGGAACGTTTAGTCTGCTCTGTGCCCTGCAGACATGAAGGCTTTCCAGGAGGCGACTGGTGTTCTGCAAGTGGGATGCCAAGGGGATTTTCTTTTTTTTTTCTGTCCCTGCCTGCCTTGTTTTGCATCCAGGAGATGCTTCAGCCTCTACCCAGACCCTAACCCAGGCATTCCACAGTGGTTCCACGGTGATTAAACACGTCATACTTACCTGTCTTGCTGTAGTTTCAGCCTGTGTAATGCCCTCCTCTAAGACGCACCTCCACTTGGCTAGGCCCATGGGCCAATTTGCTGTGCAGGCTCCCTGTCACATCATGCAAATCACTAATTAAAGCATGAGGTTGCTCACAGACAGTACCCGCTTTTCCATCAGATGCCTGGGCAGCTACTCCCTACGTATAGCTGCCCACAGTTCCCAGGCAGCAGTGTTCTTTTCATTGACTGGGAATACTAAGCAAAAAAATACCTGAAGCCCCTCTAAAGATAATTGTCTTTCAAAAAGAGGGTTTACAGAGCATTTTCTCTCCTTGTCTTGCTTTTTTTTTATTTTTTTTTTTTTTGTTTGTCTTTGAGCCAAAGGATATGCACATCCATAGTACACATAAGCCACCACCACTGGGAGCGGCTCCGTGAAGCTTGTGCAGCCTTTCTCAGTGCTGATCTTCCACACCGGCCCCTCTCCATATCCCTCTTGCAGACCCAGTTGCTTCCCAGCGGGCTCCCCTCCGCTTGTCAGATGGCCCACACCGCTGCGCCGGCAGGGTTGAGGTCTTCTATGAGAACCAGTGGGGAACGGTGTGCGATGACCACTGGGACCTGGAGAATGCCGGTGTGGTGTGCCGACAGCTGGGCTGTGGCACGGCACTGTCAGCCCCCGTGGCCGCGCATTTCAGGGCAGGGTCGGGTCCCATCTGGCTGGACGACGTCAACTGCATGGGGACGGAGGTTGCCCTGTCTCACTGCAGGTCGAAGGGCTGGGGAAACAACAACTGCCACCATGGTGAAGATGCCAGCGTGGTGTGCTCAGGTAACACCCTGGGGAAATTACAGGGTGGGGGATGATGATGACACATGGTCGGCAGGACAAGTCCTTCGCAAGGAGTGTTGTCTCCCCCCTTTTCTAAAAGCTCCCTGTGGCACAGAGCACCTGTGGCCCCAGCAAGGGATGGTTTTCTGGTCTGTCCTGTACAAGTGAGTGCGGGTTGGGGAGCAATTTGGGAAGCAGGCTTGAAAACATTATCTGTGATAACTCCACCTTCCTGAGATGCCGAACCTCTTCTGGGGGATGCTTAGGGATCCCTTGTACATCACATGCCTTCATGGCAAGCAGGACCCTGCGTGCCTTGCTTTGGCTGTGTGTTTTAGGAACACAGGCAAGGCTAGAGCCTCGTTGTGTTTTGCAGACAGGTGCTGTGAGACACAGCTGTAGACAGAGGAGAGGACGGCCAGGAGGAGACACCCAGATTCCTCCTTCTCACCACCAACACAAAAGACAGGATGGTTTCCATTGCCTCTGGAGAGCCTCAGTCAGCTAAAGAACACTTTTTATGGCCAAAAACTGGGGCTCCAGAAGCTTGGAGCTTTGGTGGCTGATCAAGCTGCAGGCTCTCGTGGAAATTGGTAGATGCTGGAGCCACCTCTGCTAGAATTGTCCCAATAGACATCAGAACCCAGGTGTGCTGAGCCCCCTCGCTTGTCACCTCCACCTGCAAAGAGGAGGTAGTGCCCCATGAACACCAAGAAAAGAAGTTTCCTCCTCCTGTCTCAGCATCCTCAGGATCTTCAGCCACAGCTTGAAAAACTGTGGGTCGCTGGGACGTGACATCATCCCAGTCCTGAGGTGGCTCCACATTGGTAGTGACTGGGGGCAGCCAACAATCATGATGGAGTGCAGAACGGTCCTGCAGAAATGAAGGGCAAAGAGGTTTTCATGGTCCACCTCTTGTTCCCTCTGTAGACTCATCCAGCCCTGCTATGGACACACCAGCTGGTCCTGCAGAGCTCCGCCTGGTGGGCGGACCGAACCACTGCTCTGGAAGAGTAGAGGTGATGCATGACCACCAGTGGGGAACCGTGTGCGACGATGACTGGAGCTTCACGGATGCCAGTGTGGTGTGCCGGCAGCTGGGCTGTGGGGCAGCCGTCTCAGCCTATGGTGCAGCTCACTTTGGCCGGGGATCGGGCCCCATTTGGCTGGACAACGTTCAGTGCAGTGGGACCGAAGCCACCCTGTCTGAATGCCAGGCCAGACCTTGGGGTGTCAACAACTGTGACCATGGAGAAGACGCCAGCGCTGTGTGCACAGGTAACATCATGCTTTTGGACCAGGAGGAGAAGTTCAGTGGAGGATGCTCTGCTCCAGGGATTCGTACTGATTTCACAACTGCAGCCAAGGGCTGGGCAGCAGACACCTGGGTGGGTGACCTTGTCCCCCTTGTCCCATCTCCTACATGCCATGCTGGCACACATTGAGGAGCAGCAGGGATAATAGGAAGGGCAGCACCAAAAATTGTGCTCGCGTGGGCACCAAGGAGAGAGGGAAAGCACTGGACGGGGTGCTAGATGTTCCAGGCAAGGTCCCAACCCATCACACTACCGGGACCAGTAGCCAACAGGCTGTGCAAAGATGGAGTGCAGGGGGCCTGAAGTCTTTTTGGAGAAGGAGCACCAGCAATGGGGGTCTGCAGAAAGTCTCTGCTTTTGGGGGCTGCTGGGGACACACGAAGGGTTCATGGACAGCCACCCAGGAGGACTGAAAAAAAGGATTGCAGCCATTTGTGGTTTGCTTGGGCTCATGTTGAACATGCACGGGCTCTGAGGTTACGTGGCTGGTTTTGCCCATACCTGAGCTGTTTACCCCAAACATTAGATAGCCCTCATTGGCTCTGTGTGGACACAGGAACCTCCCTGTGCAAAACACAGGGGACCATCCTCCAGCACAGGTCTCACAATGGTGCCAAGAAGGGGCAACCTGGGGGGAACCTGGTCTGACATTCCCCTTGTGTCTTGTGTCATGAGCAGGCACAGCCACCACCAACACACCAGCTCGTCTGCGCCTGGAGAATGGCCCTGGCCGCTGCGCAGGGCGTGTGGAGGTGTTCTACAACCATCAGTGGGGGACGGTGTGTGACAGTGGTTGGAGCCTGGCCGAGGCAGCGGTGGTCTGTCGGCAGCTGGGCTGCGGGACGGCCGTCTCGGCCCCTGGCTCAGCTCACTTCGGGCAAGCGTCTGGCCGCATCTGGCTGGATAATGTGAACTGCACGGGTACAGAAGCCACCCTTTCCGAATGCCAAGCAAGGCCATGGGGATCCAACAGCTGTGACCACCGAGAAGATGCTGGCGTGGTGTGCTCAGGAGATCCACGTTAGTTGGGATAAATACCGTGTGGGCTGGGGTGCAAGATCAGCTCAGTCATGTCTCAAGCAACCAGGGACTCTATGGTCACTACCGACCCCAGAACCCTCTCATAGTTGCTGTTGACCTCAAGATCCTCCTATAATTACTGTTGCCACCCAGACCCTCCCATAGTCACTACTGTCCCCAGGACCCTCCCATAGTCACTGTTGAGCACAGGACCCTTCCACAGTTGCTGTTGACCTCAAGATACCCCTATAGTCCCTGTTGACTCCAGGACCCTTTCTGAGGCTCCAAGCCCCAAGCTCTGGAACTGCAACCCCTCTTTATCCACACCAATGAGAAGCAAATCCCAAGGCAGCCCTGTCAGTGCAGCACCTTTCCCAGGCAGCCAGAGGCTTAACATGCAGAAGGATGCTCTGATTTTCCTGTGGCTTAGCATGTTGCAAAGCCCAACTGGAGCAGTGGCTCATGGTGAGGCATTAACATGCCCCTTTCTCCTTTCACAGATGCAGACACTTCGGAGCAGCGCCTGCTGCGGCTGGTGAACGGCTCGAACAGCTGCCTAGGGAGAGTCGAGGTCTTTCATGACCAGAAGTGGGGGACCGTGTGTGATGACACCTGGGACCTCCAGGATGCCGCTGTTGTGTGCAGGCAGCTGGGCTGCGGGACAGCGCTGTCAGCACCGGGCTCGGCTCATTTCGGACAAGGCTCAGATCCCATCTGGCTGGATGACGTTCACTGCAGGGGGACCGAGTCCGCTGTCACTGAGTGTGAGCTGAACAACTGGGGAGAGCACAACTGCGGCCACAGCGAGGATGCTGGTGTGGTGTGTTCAGGTAACACCAGGCTTCAGGGACCAGGGTAGTGGAGCCAGGATGGTTGGTATCCATCCAAGGGAGGGCTTGATGGGTGCTGGAGCTACTGTTCTACCCCAGGCTGTGCCAGGCTCTCTCCTCTCTGGTCACTCTTCCCCATCCCCAGCTCCAGAGCAGAAGTCAGCTTTCACTCAGCCACTTGGCTTGGAGTTGAGAAAAAATGCCAACCTGCCTTAGAAAGGTGTTATGCACCTCAGTCCTAAAATTGATTTAATCCAGACTATGTCTCTCAGGCTCATCAATGACAGCATCCTGGGACGGGCAAAGCCTTGCTTAAAAAAATAATCTAGGCACACCATTCGTAGACACAGCAGTCCAGTGCCACCAGGGAGGTGGATGTGGGTCTCCCATGAGCCCCATCTCAAAGATACCAGCCCTGCAGTGACGTTGCTTATTAAGGCAACTCATACCCAGAGGTGGAGTAAGGCAATCCATGCTGTGTAGCTGGGCACGGGTGCTGGTGGCTTGCCTTCAGCAGAGCACCAGAAAAAAGATGCCCAGGAGCAAGTCAGAAGCTCTCATTGCCCTATGGGGTCAGAGGCACCACCTCACCCCCTTGCGCTCTTCCTTGCAGGCACAAACCCCTTGCAGGTGCGGGTGCAGGACGGCCCCGGTCCCTGCGCGGGGCGGGTGGAGGTGCTCTACAACACTACCTGGCACGGGGTGTGCAGCAGCGGCTGGAGCTTGCTGGAAGCCGGGGTGGTCTGCAGGCAGCTGGGCTGTGGGCCAGCCCAGTCGGCACCCGTCGGAGCCCAGTTCAGCCGGAGAAGTGGCCATCCCTTGCTGGAGGGGCTGAGCTGCCGGGGGAGTGAGTCACTGCTCCTGGAGTGCCAGCAGAGAGAGATGGGGCCGGGGTCGTGCCAGCAGGGATCAGCAGCCGGTGTGGTGTGCACAGAGCAGAGAGGTGAGTGCTGGGATCCCCTGTCATCCACTCTGTCAGCACTAGGGCCAACCCAGTGCAGACACACGGTGGGGCTCCGGTCTCCCTCTCATCCTGGCCTCCTCCCAGGCAGGCAGAAGTGTTGCCATAAGCCTTTTTGCTGTGAGACATTAGGTGGATGGGGAGAGGCACCTGAAGGCAACAGCTGTAAAGCAGTGGAGCGGGATCAACTGGGTGAGGGCATCTCAGGGGACGTGGAGACCCGAGCATCCTTAGTGGACGTGCTCTGTTTGCATTAGCCCAATGGGGGGGTTGTCCAAGCACCCACCTTCCCAAAGCAGAGGGTGAGCTGTCAGTCCTGCTGCTGGCAATCAGCCCAGCACCCAGGAGGGCAGTGAGGGAGGATGTTGCAAATGCCCAAAAACATGCAGCAGAAGGGAAGGGTGAGAGGGGCAGAGAGAGTCTGGCCATCCAACCAACTCCCTCTGAGCTTCACTCTTCCTGCAGAACTTATACAGTCCTGCTCAGTGCTGGCAGGCCTGCTCAGCGTGGGGGCAATGCTCTGCGGGACCCTGTTGGTCCTGTACCTGTGGACGAGGTGTGGAAGACCAGCTCGACGCTCCCCAGGTAAGAGCAGGACCACAGCACGTGGTGCACCTGGCCTCCTTGTGGCCGCACTTCTGGCTGGCATGGACGCACACCAGCCTGGGTCTGCGGATTGCACTCTCCATGCATCACCCTGCTCCTTCATTTTGCAGACAAACCACTTATAATGAAGACAGAGGACAGCGGGATGTCATCTGAGGCTTAAGCTGTCATGCTCCTGGTGTCCAAGGCAAGGCTCCCACAGGACCCCAGAAAACTTCATTGGAGCCAGAAGAGCTGAGCCGTTGCTGCAATAGTCAGCAGAGAGAACCCCCTCTGGCAGAGTGGAGACCTCTGGTCTCTGTGCCCCATAGCCCCCAGCTCACTGTGCTGAGCCTCTGTGGGCCCCAGTTCCTCCATGCTGAGCTGAAGTCCCTCAGTGTCCAAGCAAGGCCTTCTCAGAATAACCCATATCTGGTCCTCTGGGTAGGTTCCAGAAGCCTAACTCCAGACTCCTCTTGTTCCCAGCCCTATGGCCCCCTATAATTCCTATAACCCCCTGCAGTGGCACCCAGTTTCCC
>KZ509153.1:18529-29751 GCA_002844005.1 Limosa lapponica baueri | reverse complement strand
GAAGGACATGGACCTGTTGAAGCAAGTCCAGAGGAGAGCCACAAAGATGATCAGAGGGCTGGAGCACCTGTGCTGTGAGAACAGGCTGAGAGAGTTGGGGTTGTTCAGCCTGGAGAAGAAGTTCCAGGGATAGCTTATAGCTCCTTCCAGTACTTAAAGAGAGCCTACAAGAAAGCTGGAGAGGGACTTTATACAAGGGAATTTAGTGATAGGACAAGGGGTAATGATTTTAAACTGGAAGAGATTTAGATGAGATCACAGGAAGAAATTCTTTGCTGTGATGGTGGTGAGACACTGGAACAAGTTGCCCAGAGAAGCTGTGGCTGTCCCATCCCTGGAGGGGTTCAAGGCCAGGTTGGAGGGGGCTTGGAGCAACCTGGTCTAGTGGGAGGCATCCCTGCCCATGGCAGGGGCATTGGAACTCAATGATCTTTAAGGTCCCTTCCAACCTAAACCATTCAATGATTCTATGTATTTCAATGCCCTTCAGATCTACCTCCCACATCTCCTTCCCTCCCAGCCAGCGACTTGCAGCTGTGACCTGTTTGCGTCTTGCTACTTGTCCTAAACCCCAGCCATAGACCTCCCCTGGCTGGGTATCTCCTGTCAACATGTGGCCGTAAGGTCAGCTTCTGTTGCTCCACCACTCCTGAGACTTCAAGGTTTCTCATCCTCCTGCTGGCACTTGAGCCTTCTCATCTTCCTGCTGGCTGCCCCAGCAGACCTGGTCATCCCACCTTGCTTGTCCCAAAGCTTACATCAAAGGCCCAGGGCTTCTCCTAGCTCTGCATAAAGTGTCCTCAGAATAGGAGAAAACAGGATTTTGGACCCAGCTTTGTGGAATAAAATATGTCCATCATTTGGAGAAGGTTTTTGTAATAAAGCTGGGATGAGTTCATGCTCTTCAGGGCTTCGGCATGGAGGATCAGCACCTGCTAGATCCCAGCTTGGGCCACGGGTTACTCTGCAGAGTTGCTCTGCAGAGACTGCAGTGTCTCAAGAAGGGGTTTCAGACTTCCCAGGGGGACACAACACCCAAGTTCAAAATGAGCAAAGGGACAGAGGACACAACTCACTTCCAGAGCAGCTGTTTGTCCAAACTGAAAACAGCCCCAGCAGAAGCTCCCTGGCCCAGAGCTGCATCAGCCACGTCAGGCTATGACAGTTCACAGCACTTCTGTGCCGGTCAGTGTCAGGAATCTCTTTGCTGCTGGCTTGTTTGTTTGCAAAGGAGGGGAACAAAGTCCTTGGGCTCACTGAGCCTTAGTACAAATGAATACAGCCACCTTTCCCGACTGCTCTACTTTTTATGAGATTAGTTTTGACTCGTTTCCAGCTTAACTTTCACGTGCTCGTTCTTGTGCCTTTGTGTAGTACACCTCTTTTTTCCTTTTGGTCTCCAGCCCTAGCTCTGCATGCCTCTGGGGTCTGGGTTTCTCCTATTTGATCTTCCTGCAGGCAGCAATCTACTCTCCACTCCACTACCCCTCTCAGGTTTTGCCAGGCTGAAGACGTTAAACTCAGCCTGAGACCTTCCTGGCCATGCTGTCCTCTTCCCAGTACATGCTCCAGTGTCGCTTCTTATTTTTGCACAGACACAGGCAGAACCATCCACCCTGTTTCTGGCATGGGTCACATCCTTGCCCAATGCAAGCCCCATCTTCAAGGCACCACCAGCACAACACCCACATCCATCTGAACCCTCCTATTTGCAGCAATGAGTGATGTTAATTTGATGACCCTTTTGCAAAACACATTCTTTCCAGCAGCACAATGCTCTGCCTTCGGGCCCCTTACTTGCACAACATCAGCATGCCACCACACACTGAAGGGATGGGAGGACAGCAAACTCTTCCATCCTCTCAGCATATGCTTGGGGCAGTGATTTGCAAGGGACATGCGTGGAGCATCATCAGCATAACAGCAATTGGGAAGCAAACTGCTAATCCAAAAGGGACCCTTTGGGTCTTGCAGGTGCAGACACAGTAGGAAAACAAGTTCCCCTTGTTTTCCAAACCTGACTGAGCCGTCCAAAGCATGGCAAGGTGGGTGTGAGCCCCTTTCTCATCACAGATGGTTTCCAGGCTCACCTGATGGCAAACAGCTACAGTGCAGACGCTGGCTTCAGCCTTCTACAATAAAGCCATTTTCAGCCTGTAGTAACCTATTTTCTTGCAGTGGATGTTCCTTCACCTCGAAACCCAACCAGCCACTTTCTAATGAAGCTAACGTAGCTATATTTCCCCAGGTCTGTGCATAAAGGCTTGATTCAACTTGTCGAAAGTAGATATCTTGTACCAGGGCAGCCAAGATGGCCACAGGGATTGTCACGTACGAGACAGGACCTGAGTGTCGAGCGGGTTTTGTTTGCTCCATGTTTTCCTGGAACAGCTCGCTGTTTCGCAAGCCGATGACAAGACTGGCCACTGCAGAGGGCAGCAGGTCACCTCCTGGCAGAGCTTCACAGGAGGTGAAGCTCTCAGGGGGGAGCAGGGCAGAGGAGGAGAGCTCTCTGCAGAAATCCCATTTTGCCCTCCCAGTTTGCCAGTGGGACATTGGGCTCAGCTGGCCTCTCTCACAAGGACAATCCACTCCAGCCTCCAGCCTGTGGCTAGGCTGTGAACATGGGGATGCTGAGCGGTCCCCATCCCTCGTCCAGCCACCCTGGGGGCAGAAAACCCACCTGTGGAGGGGGCAAGAGTGCAGGGACCCTTCTCCTGATGGCGTGCCTTTGGGGTGAGTGGTGATTGCCTTTGCTGCTGACTGCAGGGGGCCCATCTGCCACACCGGCTCCTTCAGCCGGTTCAGCTAACACTTTGTGGGGAACAGCAGAGGCTGGTTGGGGTCCTGGGGTTCACTCCAGGATCTTGGGCAATGGGCAATGGCATATGATGGCTTTGGAGGTGGGTGAAAGGTTTTTTTATGCCGTCAGGAGCTCGTCTATCTCTCCTGCACTCCAAGAGCCATGCACTGCAGGTCTACTTCTGCACAGATCTTTTATCCCATAATCAAAGGCTTGTGCCCCATAATTAAAGGCTTGAGAGCATTATGAGAGTGGAGGGAAGCTTGCCTGATGCTGAAGCTGGTCACGGCCTCCTCCCCTGCTTTAATCTTGGCTTATCCCAGACCACACATGGCAAACTCATGGCATTGCAGCATGGAGGGGGCTTGGTCAAACCCAACAGCGCTCTGCATTTAGAGGGGAGGCTCTCCGCTTGACAGAGAGGTGCGCAAGCAGGGACCCACATTGCCAGGACAAGGCTGGGTGGCTCATGGCCGTGTAGAACAAGAAACCAGTATTTGTGGGGCTAATAGAGCAGAGAGGCAAGATGCTGGCAAGAGACATGACCCTTGTGCTCAGGCAGAGCTGTAAGGAAACTGCAGACCCTACAGGTCCCTCATTCACAGCCATGGTTTGCTCTCAGACATTAGTGCAAGGATGGGGAAGGGCTCTGCTCCAAGAGCAGTATCATGCTGATGGTTAAATGGCAGCTTCACTTTGGAAATGGTTAAGGAAGGGCTTTGGGCTTCATCCAAGCTGCCCCAGCTCAGAGCATAAGCTGGTTATTTGAGCTGGACAACATTCTTAGTGCTGTTTCACATTTACAAAAGGCATGAGCAGAAACATTCTTCTGATCAGGATTGGAGTGAACAAAATTAGGAACATGCTTTCCCTGCTGGTAGGGATTTTGTTTTAATTTCCAGGCTGATTGGTTGCTAAGGGCAGTTTGTACTGCTGCCTTTTGGAACTAAAATTCTGCTTTAACTTGCTTGGGTTTTCTCTTTATTTGGTGATCTATTTATGAACAGTCTAATCTTCCCACTTTTTTGGGGAAATCCTGGAAATTTCAGTACAGTCTTTGCCTCTGCGACAGTCAGTATCTCCTGGCTGGCGGGAGACATCTGGGCTGGGACTTGTCCATGGTCAATGCACACATGATCAGGCAGTGCTTGCAAGAAACATGCTGAGGAGTATATCAGCTCTGCTGTCTCAGCTGCTGGGCTGATTTACTGCTAATACAGGGTAGCCTCATTGCTCCTAGTAAAAATAAAGAAGCAGAGCAAAAAGCGCATGGGGAAAGCAGGGAAAGGATGAAACAGAAGAGCCTAGCATCACCAGAACTGTGCTCTTTGCGGGGGGACCCAGTGCCTGGAATGCATCTGGTTCAGCCTCCTTGTAAGAGTGAATTTTCAGGGGCGGCTTTGCAAAGATGCTTTATTGCAAAGACTTGTTATTGAAAGACACTTTCCTGCTCCCCGCTGTGCAGCCGGAATGAAAGAGCTGAGCTACGCACTCCTGCACCCAGCGTGCCACAGCTGCCCAGACGCTGTTCATATTTGAATGACTCAGGGATTTGATTTTTAACCTGTTTCGTACTCTTTCTGGCCCCTGTGACTTCCAAAGTGCTGCATCTGGCCCCTTGCTTGCTGATAGTCAGACCCGCACACAGATCAGTGCCTGAGCACTTCGGAAATCATTATCTGTGGTCAAAAAGCTTATTTACACAATGCAATCATATCCCTCTTGAACAACTTTTTTTTCCTGCTGACCCAGTTGTGCTCTCCATGTGACTAACATCCAGTTACAGCTCCTTTCTACACGGTCTCCCTTTGGTTAGTGCTCTTGCCTACAGGACCTGCGGCGATCTCATGCCATGGGTCTTCATACTGCCTTAGTTCAAGCACTTTTCCTCTCGTCCTCACAAGCTTGCCATGCAGCTGGACCCCAAGGCATTACCCACTCTTGATGGTGAAGTTCCGTCTTTGCTGCTGGCTGCTGGTACAAAAATACACACAAAAGCTCAAATGCCCATTTTTTTTCTGCCTATTACATGAACAAGAAAGGGGCTCCTGGGGTGTGAGATCCACACTGTGGTTAATTCAGGCATTTAGATGCAGAGATGGGGCTCAGTTGTCTACAAACAGATGCCCAGGGACATCTGAGATGTCCAGAGACGGTGTGGGATTGTCAACATCATGTCTGAAATCCTTTTTGGGGGGCAACAGCCATCTCAAATGCGTGAGTAGCCGAGCCCCGTCCACCCCCAGGGTTTTACCTCTTCTCTTCCCCCTCTTGGTTTTGCAGGCACAGCTGCTGAGAGCCCAGGGGAGCTTCTTCGCCTGGTGGGCGGCCCTGACCGCTGTGCTGGGCGGGTGGAAGTGCTCCACAATGGGACATGGGGGACAGTGTGTGACGACGGCTGGGGTTCCCCCGAGGGCCAGGTTGTGTGCCGGCAGCTGGGCTGCGGGAGAATTCTCTCAGTGGCACCAGGAGTTCGGTATGGAGAAGGAACAGGACAGATCTGGTTAGATGAGGTCAACTGCACTGGGGAGGAAAGGGACCTCTCCGAATGCCGAGCCAGACCATGGGGGGAACACAACTGTCACCACGTGGAGGATGCCAGCGTAGAGTGCTCAGGTAGCCCGGGACAGCAGCCTTCTGGCTGTGCACCACCTCCACCCCTCCATCCCTTCCTGCTGTACTGGTGGTGATGCACAATCGCTCTCTGACTCTTCCCCTTGGGGCACCCACAGACTCCAGCATCACTGCCCTGGGCACCCTCCAGCTGTTCAATGGCCCCAACCGCTGCGCTGGGAGGGTGGAGGTGCTCCACAACCACAGGTGGGGGACGGTCTGCGATGACGGCTGGGACCTGCTGGATGCGGAGGTCGTGTGTCGGCAGCTGGGCTGTGGCACAGCTCTGTCGGCCACCAGTGGGGCTCGCTTCGGGAGGGGCCACGATCCCATCTGGTTGGACGAGGTGAACTGCACTGGCACTGAGGACACCCTCTTCCACTGCCGGGCCAGCAAGTGGGGGGACAACAACTGCTTCCACGGGGAGGATGCTGGAGTGATATGTTCAGGTAACTCACCTCGAGACGCAAGAGGGGTCAACGTGAGACTTTCAGGGTTTCCTAAGGGATCATGGGATGGCTCCTGCTTTCCCCCCAAGGGTGCTTGCCCATGGTGGGCAAGTCACACTGCAAAGCATTCGCCCACCTCCCACTGCCGTGGATCCAGTGCTGGATCCACAGGCTGCCCAGAGAGGTTGTGGAGTCTCCTTCTCTGGAGATGTTCAAAATGCACCTGGACAACATCCTGTGCAAACTGCTCTGGGTGACTTGGCTCTGGCAGTGGGCTTGGACTGGATGATCTCCAGAGGTCCCTTCCAGCCTCAACCATTCTGTGATTATGTGATTCTAAGCTGCAGGAACAGCAGTTTTCTTGTCTGCAGTCACGTGCATGAATTACAGAGAACCTACCTCAAAGCCTGGTTTGCTTTGGGGGCAAAGCTTTCTGCGGGTGTAACTCAACCTCCCCAGTTCCTGCCAGCCCAAGCAGGTCAGGTCTGTTTTGCCCGTCACCTGTACTTCTGGGTTTTTGATGAAGGTTTTGATGCATATGTAGCTCAGCTCTTTTATTTGGGCTGTGCAGCAGGGAGCAAGGAAGTGCCTTTGCATTAAAGGGACTTTGCAATAATGCACCTTTGTGACAAAGCCTCTTTGCAAAGACACCCCTCAAAATTCACTTTTAGGAGGATGAGGACTGACTGCATTGCGAGCCCTCAGTCTCCAGTTTGGGCACTTACCATGTGTGGAGGACACATCAGAGGCAGCTGTAGTTCTCCCAGTGCACTTACCCTTGCATGTTGTTGGCAGCTTCGGGGATGTCCGTGGCCACTGAACTCCGCCTGGCCAATGGTTCAACGCACTGCGAAGGCAGGGTGGAGGTCACCCACAACGGCACCTGGGCAGCCCTGTGTGACGAGGGATGGGGTCTGGCCGAGGCTCGAGTGGTGTGCAGGCAGCTGGGCTGTGGGAGAGCGCTGTCAGCACCCGTCGGGTCACGTTTTGGGCAAGGACCCAGGCAAACATGGCCCAACAGGGTGAGCTGCGTGGGCACAGAGACTGCCTTCTCTGCATGCAAGGCGAAGCCCCGGGGCAACACCACTTGTCACCGTGGGAGAGAAGCTGGCGTGGTGTGTGCAGGTAACCTCCTTGGGAGTGCCACGGCACAAGAAGTGGTGGGTCTTGGCCCATCACCTTGATTTTTCACCTCCACAAGCAGCCCCAGACAACGTGCCCTCTTCATGGGTGTTTTCATCACAGGATGTCTGGGGGGCTGGAGAAATTTTGGGCATCGTCCTGGAGGGGACAGTGCTGATGCCAGTGGGTGGGATGCTGCTGCGGTGCAGCTTGCAGCCTCTCGCCCTTTAGCCAGCAGACACTGGGGATCAGCCAGCTCCTTTCTGAGGTGATTAGATGAGCCTGCAGTGCTTGGTGCAACACTCAGCAACCTGAGAAGGTTCCAGGGCAGTTTTCCTTACCCAGGGGTTGCAGCATGCTGGCGCTTCCCCTTATTGCCCTATTTTAGGTAACTCGGAGGGTGACCAGGTCCGGCTGGTGAACTATGGCAGCCGCTGTGCTGGCAGGGTCGAGGTCTTCCATAACAAGCAGTGGGGAACTGTGTGCGATGACAACTGGGACCTGCTGGATGCCGAGGTCGTCTGCCGGCAGCTGGACTGTGGGCGAGCACTGTTGGCTCCTGGCGGGGGTCAGTTCGGGCGCGGAGTCGGCATCATCTGGATGGACGAGACGAACTGCACGGGGATGGAGAGCACACTGTCTGCCTGCCGGGCCCGGCCGTGGGGCATCAATAATTGCTACCATGGGGAAGACGCTGGCGTGGTTTGCTCAGGTTACCAAGGCTCCTTTGGCATCGCTTCACACAAGGTGGTGGGAGGGGGAGGCTGTGTCATGATGGCAGGTCTGCACCCCCAGATAAGACTAGGGGTCAGCATCGGCAGCCAGTGGGGATTTCCTGCACCCTCCCTGCACCTGATGGTTCGTTCCATCAGCTGGTGGTGCTCCTGGGTTGAAGTTTTGGGTGGTGGTGGGAAATCCTCCTGTTTTTCCCTCCTCTGCTTTTTGACAACTTGAAGAGGGGTCAGGAGTTTAACTGCAATATCATAAGGATGGAGGGAAACTGGCCTCCATCTGAAGGCATTAATGAATCTCTCGGATGTTTGCAGACTCAATCATCCCTGAGCCAGCTCAGCTCCGGCTGGCAAATGGCTCACACCGCTGTGCCGGCAGAGTTGAGGTGTTTCACCAGGAGGAGTGGGGAGCCATCTGCGACCACGGCTGGGATAAGAAGGATGCTGAGGTCGTGTGCCAGCAGCTGGGCTGCGGGACGGCGCTGCCAGCATCAGAAGGGGTGGACTTCGGCACCGGACCCCTGCGTGTCTTGCTGGACAATGTGAACTGCCAGGGGACAGAGTCGACCCTTACAAAATGCCAGGCGAGCCCATGGGGAGAGAGCAGCTGCAGCCAGGGAAAGCACGCCAGTGTGGTGTGCTCAGGTGGGTTTCACTCCAGTCCCAGCAGTGGGTCAGGATGCACCAGTATATTTCCCCCATCCATCTTGGGAGGAAGGTACCAGCTTCACCCCTCTTGCTGCTGGGTCAAGTACTCCCAAGCCCTTTGAGAAGTGTCTCCACAGAGTGGGGATGAGATGCTCTACGTTCAGAGGCAATGGGACCATGCAGCCCTGATGACGTGCCGAAACACGGGGTCCTTCCTCTTCCCGTCGAGGGGCTCTGAGCATCTCCCTGCCTGTTTGCAGGCTCAGCTGTTTCCAGCTTTGCCCCGATCCGGCTGGTGGACGGCCCAGGACACTGCGCTGGGAGGGTTGAGGTGTTTCACAAGGAGAAATGGGGGACGGTGTGCGATGACAGCTGGGACTTTGCGGATGCCAAAGTGGTGTGCCGGCAACTGGACTGCGGGGTGGTGATATCGGCTCCACGGCGGGCTTACTTCGGTGAAGGACAGGGACCCATCTGGCTGGATGATGTGCGCTGCATGGGGACGGAGGCTGCCCTCTCTGAATGCAGAGCCAAGACCTGGGGCATCCATGGATGTGAGCATGGAGAAGATGCCAGTGTGGTGTGCTCAGGTAACCACTGCCTGTCGTGGCACTGGGAGCACTGGGGCAAACATTCCCATGGTCCTTAACTCTGCAAGGGCTTGCAATGAAGGAACAGTTTGCAGCCAGGCTGGAGAGCCTTTGCTTTGAAATCAGCCCCTCATGGTCCATCCTGGTGGAAGAGGGCAGCACCTATACACAGACATTAAAGTCTGAGAAATACAAATGCCTTTCCCATTTGCACTGCTGTCACTAAAAATATGGTCTCTGGCTTTTGACTGATGATGTTTATCACAAATCCTGGCAGTTAGCATGAGCCAGAGATCACTCCTATCAGGCAAACTACGACGTGGCCACCTACTTCACAGAGGGGCAGACTCCTGTATAAATGGGTCTTCTCCTATTATAGTCAGGGAGGACCCTCCAACACCTTTGGTTGATCCATGGTAGATGTACCCTGTAACACTCAGAGCTTCATGGGCCCATGAAAGCCCATCTTCCATCCCTCTCTCTCCTCTCCAGCTCTGACTTTCTGCCAGAGAAACCCCAAAACCCATTTTAGTGGCTGTTAAGAAGCTGGGGCCACTGGGTTGCTTGAAATCAGAATGGACTTTGCTTAATATCTGTTTGTCAGTGACCAAGATAGCCAGCATTGAATTCATTCATCCCAGTGTGGGAAGGTAGCATCTCACCCTAGCTGGGCTAAGAGATCCTATAGGAATACCTGTGCCCTTCAGGAGCAGCAGCTGGAGGGCAGATGAGGTATCCCAGGAGTCCCAAATGGCACAAAGATGCCCACATCTTGGCAACTTGACTGTATCCCGTTTTAAGAGGGCAAACTATATAAGGTCCATTGACTACAGTCTGACCAAGCCCATGCTAATCAAGCCTTGAGCACCATTTGGGCTAGTTCACATCACACCTCAAAGGTCATCTCCGTCACTGCAAGAGCATCCTTGAACCACCAAGGCTGCTCAGCCTCTGGTGTAAACCCATTGTTGGGAGCTGGAGGTTTCATGGGGCAGAAGGTATCTCCTTAATGTGTGTACACTCTCTGGTGTTGTAGGATCGGGCATTTCTGACCTTGGAAGCCTCCGCCTGGTGAACGGCTCAGACTCGTGCTCCGGGAGAGTTGAAGTGTTTCATGATCAGCGTTGGGGGGGCATCTGCACCGATGGCTGGGACCTGGCTGAAGCCCAAGTGGTGTGTCGGCAGCTGGGCTGTGGAGCGGCACACTCGGCCGTGGGGTCTTCCCGGTTTGGGACAGGAGATGGCCTGATCTGGGTGGATGCTGTGGAGTGCACCGGGACGGAGGGGGCCCTCTTTGAATGCAAGGTCAAGTTCTGGGGCACCAAGAGCTGCAAGTCGAAGGGGCACGCAGGCGTCTCATGCTCTGCGGCCGCAGGTCAGTGGCGGTGAGTCAGGGATCAGTCCTCCCTTGGGGGAGGCCATGCAGTCTGACCAAATTCACCCACCCTCCTCCTCCTCGTCCTGGCTCAACCACCCCTTGTTTCTGTGGTCCCACTGGGGAGCACAAGGTGTTTGCCATTTCAAAGTCTACCAGTCCGTGGCTTCCCTGAGGAAAAGTGCTTGGAATTCCCACAAATCCCAAGGGAATTCCCACAAATCCCAAGCCTGCAAAGTGTAGGCTTTCTCTCACACCCAAGGAGCCCTGGCACACCACCAGGGCTGAAGCTGCCCCTGTGAGTTTTTTTGATCCGTGTTACTGCACAGCTTCTAGTCCTTGGGCAGGCCTTTCTCCTCACCAAGCTCAGGTGCACAATGCACTTGGTGCCTCCCTGCCTGCTTGTTCCCATGAGGATACTCGCATCATGGGAGCACCTCGGTAACTTGGCCAAGTTGACAATCTACAGGCATGGTCCTAGCAGGCTTGTCCCAAAAGGTGTTCATGCATGCACACCCAGGGTGCAGCAGTAGCAGAAGTGCTATGTGCTGGTGGACACCTTGCAAGACCTCTTGCAAGGAGAGGTCCACCACATTGCCAGCCAGTGGACAGGCAGTCTTTTCCGGCCGGGATTTATTGTCCTCCCATTCTGTTTTTAGACCTGGACCTAGGGAGCTCAGAAGTCCTGCGGCTGGTGAACAGCCCGCACCGCTGCGCCGGGAGGGTGGAGATCTTTCACAACCAGCAGTGGGGGACCATCTGCGACGATGGCTGGGACCTGAAGGACGCAGCCGTGGTGTGCCGGCAGCTGGGCTGCGGGACGGCCATGTCAGCCCCAGGTTCATCCGGTTTTGGGCAAGGATCTGGCCCCATCTGGCTAGATGGGGTGAA